>CAMZMU010000123.1:8314386-8377357 GCA_947311845.1 Poa pratensis
CGGGTCCTCTCCTCCTCCCTCTGACCCCTAAGCCTTTCCCTCACTCTTGCGCACCCGCTGATGTGTTTTGTTTGGATTTCTTCACAGCAGATCGACGAGCTCAAGCTCGACCCGATCTCGTCGGCGTAGTCACCCCTCCGTCCGTGTTCGCCACCTTCCGGAAGAGCTCACCGCGTCGTCGCCTCCATCCCCTTCCCCGCGACGCGCTGCACCCCGTGGCGGTTTTCCCCCAGCCCAGCACCGCCGAGCGACCGCCCCATCCACGCCCGAGCCGCCGCCGCCGCATCTCCATTCTCCGGCCAACAGCGCCGGCGAGGTAAACCTAGCCCAGATCCGTTCGAATCCAAAATCACGGCCACGATTAGACTGACCCGAAGGGGTATCAACAGATCTGAAGCATCCAATCCACTTTAGATCAACGGCCTCTGTTAACCCTAGATCTATCAGCCGCCTCGTCATCGCCACGTCAGCGTCAGAGTCAACAGTCAACCGAAGACCGGCAGTTTTGCAGAAAAGACCCTGAAGATAGAATCATCATAACTTTTAATGACATATCCAATTTTTGCAAACTTATATTTTGGAAACCTTACAACGAGTAGAAACTTTTTGGTATAGCTAATTTTATGTTTTGACAAATTAAAAGTGGTTCAAATTTTAATGTTTTGTTTAAGTAAATTTGACTTAACTTGAGTTTAAAAATTTATTTTGGGCAAATCCAATAGCTATGGTTTGTTTTAATTAATACTTGGCCGTGGGAACCATCAAAATATTTTGTAGATTATTTTCTTGCGAATTCTATTATTAGTATTTATCTCTCTTTTAGGAGGATTTTTAATTATATTAAATGATTAAAAACTATTCTTTTCACCAATTTTCGAGCTATACTTTAACTTAGAGATATTTTGCAAAAGTTGAGATGCTTAGAAGTACTTAGAATTTTTTTTAGCATCCCAATATCATCACACTTGCCTTAGGAAAATTTGTTAAGTTATTTCTGACCATTATAATTCCTTAGAAAAATTTTGGTACTATTTCCTTGTCAATTTTTCCTTAGAAAAATTTGGCATCTTAAATTGGTTAAGTTTTCCTTAGAAATTTTTCAACATCTTATTAATACAGATCTGTCCTTAGAAAAATTTAGCATCTTGAAAACTTAGTTGTTTTCTTAGAAAAAATCTAAGTACTTGCTTTGACAATGTTTGTCCTTAGAAAATTTATCACTATTGTTTTACAGTATTTCCTTAGAAAATTGAGCAACTAAGTTTTGTTACTTTTTCTTAGAAACTATTGGACTCATTGTTTGACCGCGTCCTTAGCTATATTTGGACCATCTTGCTTGCCTTGCATTAACTTAGAAAATTTTCATGGCATGGCATGCATCTAGTCCTTAAATATTTGCACTTCTTACATGACATTCCTCCTTAGAAAAATTAAGGATGCATGTTAGCCCTTTTGACCCCCTAGTCTAAAAACCACTAAGTTAGAATTAGTGGAAACCAATGAAGGACTCAGCAGAAAACCAGACTCAGAAGCAACTCCAAGAATAAAAGTACTTAGAAGAAATCATGAGGAAGTTCATAAAGACCAACCCCTACATTTTCTAAGTCTTGCTTCTTCTCTCCTTTCTTCCTTCTACTCTTAGACTTCATGGTGGCTAGGTTTATATTCAAGATCAATTTTGATGTTGCCATCACCAACAAGTCTGCAGAACCATCAAGTCTACAAATTTCAATGAAGTCAACACACCAAGAGCAAGCGACAAGGAAGCCTGAAGATGATCTTTGGAAGACCAACTACTCCATTCTTTCTATCTTTTCTCTTTCTATTTTCTATCTTTCACCTTGGACTAGATCAATGAAGACATTAAAGATCAATGAAGCTACAAAGGTTGAAGATAATTGAAGACCAACATTGTGAAGACTTGGAGTAAAACCTACAATTTTTCAAGTTGTTGTTTTATCAAGTTTATTTTTGCACAACCTTGACCGATGCCTTAGCCAAATGGATTAAGTTATTTATGTTTTTTCCTTATTTGTTCTGTATGTCATTCACATCCATAATTTCCTTGTATCCTTCTGCATCTCATGCATGTCATATTTTCTTAAGTATTGTTGGCTGCATATTTATGTGAATTGTTTGATGAGTTAGAAATTCGGAGAGAGACGAAGGTTGTTGCAACCTGCTACTCCTGCACTCCCTGTTGCCAAGGCAAGTGGCACACCCCATAAATTTCCTAAGTATTTTCTATGCATGACTTATGTATTCTTTATAAGCATGTGTAGGATAGTATTGCTATGCTGAAACTACTATCTACCTCTACACTAGTTGTGTCTAGAATCCTATTGATAACTTATAGAAATATTGATGCTATGCAAAAGTGTTTTATTGAAAGCTTAATTCTACTAAGTTAATTTACCACCTGGGTGGATTTGGTTTTGAAAAGATGATGGAAAGGTTGAGTGTCATCTCTTAGGGACCTCTAAGGGATGGTCACTTGTGGATAGCCACCCAGGGTAATTAAAGGGACCAATGTTTCTCTAAGTGAAGTTTCTTACCGTGCAGCCATTAGTCATATGGGCTCTGGCTAGATGGATTAAGTTGCGTGGACTCGTCCCGACTTGACAGTGGTGGTAGAATGGTAAGAATGGGAGCGCGTCAAGTCGGTATGGGATGGGAAAATGCTTCTGAAAAGTCTCGTCTCAACTCTCCTCTTTCCTTAGCACAAATGAGTGCTTGAGGATAGTTTGGGTTTTGGGTCTAATGGTGAAAGTGCACACCTCTGCGAGTTAAAACTAAGTACTTAGCCGTGTCCCCGGTTACGGACAATTCAAGCAGCTGATCAAGGATGTCAACGAGGCTCCAACATCTCAATTTCATTAGTAAAATTTGATGGGTGAACAAGGGTAGAAGAGACTATGGATTTTATGCCATATTGTCTCCAACATTTGAAGAAAATGTTTTACAAGTGTTAGGCAAAAATTGGCTTTTATGCAAAATAGCCTTGAACTCCACCAGCCAAATATACATATAGGCTATAGAGTTATTCCAATCAGTGTCCACATAGTGTCACTTGCCAGATCCATTTTTAATGGTCTGGCCACTCTGTTGCAAAATTTTATTTGTTGCAGATTGTTCTGACGACGATGAGTTTTGTTAAGGTTTTCGAGTCTGCAACCAACATGTTTCGCTGTGGCACATGATGATGATGGAGACTCCATGAAGAATAATTTTCCGCTGCTTACTCTTTAAAACTAGCTTCGTGCTATGCAATTTGTAAAGGATATTTTCCTAAGTACTGGATCCGCGGGTAATAATTGATACAATGTTGTGATATTCATCTTAGACTGTGTGTGCAAATGAATCGATCCAGGGGTATTGCACTATACACAGGTACCTTGCCAATTTCTAAGTGCAGGTACGCTACAGATGGTATCAAGCACTGTGTTGCCTGTAGGTTCGAAACCCTAAGTCTGGTTAGAAATAACAAGCCCACAGGACAAAATTTATTTGCTCTTTGTCTAAAACTTTTTGATATCATTCTTGTAACTTCTTACTATTCGTGTTCTAAATGCCTTCTCTATTTATTAGATGCCCCGCCTCCTGGAATCCCACTCAAGAAAGGTCCAGCAATGACCATGACCTTGGAATGTGAGACTGGTACGTCCAAAAGCTTTGAAGGACCTCATGTTGAGGATGGACTTGAAGAGCAGCAGTCTACAAGGTTTTCCTTTCATGGGTGAAGGTCAAAGAGTACTGGTGGGTGCAACTCCATCGATACAAGAACAAAGACGATCACCACAATGAGCACGACAAGATTATGCAGAGAAACATCATAGTCCAAAGATGGAGGATAAAACCAAATATATAAAGTTAAAACCTCTCTAGAAAAGAATGAGTGGTAAAACCTCCAACATAAAAACGCAACAAGATATTCATGAAATCCGTTTTTGATGAACTAGAGCTTGGTAGGAGATGAACACAAGCTCTAAATTCTCACATGGATAAAAGCCAAATAAGAACCATGAAAGATGATATGCAAGTAGGCAAAGGTTTGAGCTCTCCACAAAGATGTGATCAAGTTACTCACTTGAGAGCCCTTCTTGATAGTACGGTATCTATCCTATAACCCGGTCTCCGAACTAACAACATGAGACCGTAAAATAAAACCCTAACAAGATCTACCTTTGCCTTGCACATTCCACTTGAGTTAGATGATGACGATCTTGACTCTCTCAAGTTGGAACACCTTTCTTGATCATGCTTGCTAGCACATGCTGATGAAGACTTCTCCAACTCCCCCATACCCCATTATGGGAGAGTCTTATTTAGCTCGTCTTCATGTATCCATTCAAGCTTCAAAGAAATGATATCTTCCGAGATGGATCATATTGAACTTGCACTTCATCTTCTTCTCTTACATATAGGATGGCTTGGAGGTAAACATGAATGTTCCCTCAATCTTCTTTTCCAAGCCTTACTTTACCATGTAAGCTTCTAGAGTCAACACATGAACCCTTTCTTTCCCTATGGACAAGATCTACAAGGATATCTCAATGCAAACATTAGTCCATAAGGATTGTCATTAATTACCAAAACCACGCATGGGGCAACATGCACTTTCAGATTGGATAGCAAGGTGATCAACACATGAATTGAAAAGCAGAGTTGCAATGAAACTAGAGATTGAGTTTATCAAATTCCCATTGTTTCGAGAATGTCCTATGCATTTCCACAAGAATTACCTGGAATGCCACCATATAGAGGGACTGAGTTTACGATTGACTTGATACCAGGGAAAGCACAATAGCACAACCACTATACTGGGTGGGACCTAGGGAATTGGTGAGTTAAAGGAGCAGCTGGATGAGTTGGAAGAGACATGACATAAGATAGAGTGTATGGCCGTTGGAGCACTAGTGATTTTTGTCGACAGAAGGGATGAGGACGAGAAATGTGTGAGAGATTATCCTAACTTGAACAATGTGAAATAAAGAACGTAGTATAACGTTACCTAAATTCTGGATTTGTCTGATCAAATAAGAGGACAGGAACAGGGAAAAACCTATCCAAACGTATTACGCTACAGATTTGAACTCCTTTTCGCATGTATATTTTCCACCATTTATAAAAAGAAAAATGACACATAGGGGCTTTCCCTACAGTTTTTGTGTCAAAAACATCAAAAATATTAAACATGCATCTCTTTTGTACACAAGCATGTTCCTTGACTTCCTGCTCGCGTGCACTTGTTCTTAAACATGCATCTCTTTTCCTCAATATATCATTCTTTAATGATTGTAGAAAAAATGTATAAGTAACCAATCACTTTTAAATGGAAGAAATAAATTACTATAATAGTATGTTTCAAGCTGCAGAAAATAAGACATTAAAGATAAGAATAATCTATAGTAGAAATAGTAGAATACATACAATGTTTCCTCAGCCAGCCAGCATTTTTGTCTACTGCGTAACGTGAACACAAGAGTGCACAGTGGCGTTGGCATACGACAAATATATAATTATAGACGAGAGACGAAAACGGGTGATTAGGCCAATGTATCAGTGAACTAATACTGTTTGGGATGTCCCACTAGGCTAATTAATCGGATAATCCGCAAAAAGACGGATAATCCGCTTTATTGGATAACAGAAATATCATTTCAGTTACCAAGTCCGTCGGATATCTGGCTACATTCGCATCCGTATCCGGCGGGTTCCTATAATTGCATGCCATATTCTTAAAAATGGATGCAGATGCAGATTCGGGATGGAAATTATTTGCATCTAAAAATGATCATGAAAATGTTTAAGTTTCTCTTATTGGTTTATGTGCAGGAATTTAAAATTTTGCCGTAACATAATCGCCAAGATCATTCTATGAAGGTATGATGCACCACATAATGCTAGATCTAGAATACTTACAAACATCGTTGCGGAAGATCTTGTGTTTGTCGAAGTAGATGTCGGTGGATCCTGATGAAGAATCTCACGTCCACGCCGGGAGGTGAGATTGTTGTCGATTCTGTCGTCGAGGAACTACTTGCATAACCCGCTCTTCTAGTATCCACACGTATGCCGCGCCAATCGTCTGCGCTCCGCCGTCTAGAGCACCTGGCGCCGACGAAGAGAGACAGCCTTTCGGCGTAGTCTAGGTGGTAGATCTAATCAACTAGATTAGATCTGTATGAGACTTAGAGAAAAACTATTCTCAACACATGAGATCTAGAGAGAGGGAAAGCTCACGCAGAGGACACCTCAAAAACTGGGAGCAAACTTGTGTGTCTCCAAAAGAGGAGGGGGTGGGGTTTCTATAATAGGCCAAGGGATAGGGAGGCTTGGGAAGGGGAAAACCTCCCCCATGGTGCGCCGACCCTAGGGGATCTGGCCGGATCCCCTAGTGGATTCGGTTGGGGACTCCTAGTCCAACTAGGAGTCCTTCCCCTCCACTTCACCTTTTCCTTTTTATCCCTTTAATTAAATAGACATTCCATAAAATCATTTAATCAAAAAAAGGAAGCCTTGGGAGGTGATGCTCGGCCTTGATGGGCCCTAGGGCCCATGCGGCTGTACCACACATGTGGCGCAGCCCTAGGGCACCTAGTGCCCCTCCGGCACTCCCCCTCTGGTTTTCCCTGAAACTCTTTTGAAACCATATAAACCCTTTAGATAAAATCATCGACTCTATCCACTGATGTCAGAAACAATTCCCGGCAGCCCGGAACATCTCATGCTCGCCATATCTCTCCTCGGCAAATCATGCTCTAATCCGGCAATTTCCTCACATGATAACTTCACCGGAATACCTCCGATTCTCATCGGAGTTGTTCCTATGACATCGGAATGACTCGACCACTTCTCATAACCACTAAACTACAACTTTATTCTCTCAAAAAGATGACTCACAGCTTAAGTGTGTGACCCGAAAGGTCCGGTAACACACATAGACATGCCGGAGTGCTTACCAACAATAATCAGCATTGGAACCTAGCGGCCGTACTGGCTCCCATGTGTTCACGAGCGAACGACAGAACCTGTTGTGTTTCTCATTACGCTAATTCCCTTACGTACACGATACCAATGATATCACGAGATGAGAGAATGTGCTCTAGTGTGATCAAACCATTTGACCATATCACATACATAAACTCGTACCGATATCATTCTCTTTTCTCATTCTGTATTCTCGATGTCCTATGATAAATCACGCCGTGTCTGGCCAGGCGATTTGGGTGACATCGATAATACTGAGATGTCTTAGAGGATGTATCTCTCCATCGCCTGGAGGAGTAAGTATCACGGTTTGAACAATCTCTGTTCCATTACGTATTCTAGTTTACACCCAACTGTCACCGTTATGATCCACAATTAAGGTCGGATGTTTGGTGACGATCAAGTGTAAGTGTCAAATACGCGGTCACTAGATATTCTCATGGTATAGAAATACAGCTATCAAAACCTCTATATAATCAATTGCTATCTTCATCTGTGACGATTCGTTTCTAGCAAGATCATATAAATGGGTCGGTTCAGTACTATTGTCATTCCTACAATATACTTGATGTGGGTTAGGTCCCGATCTTCACGGATTTGGGGCGGAGGGTGATGAACGCGAAGAACACGATGACAAAAGCGGGGGAAAACACAAGGAAGATAACTAGCAAAGCAAACTAGGACGAAATCAACCGGTAACAAATCCCCGAGGGTAGCCCCCGATTCTCATCTCTAAGCCAACCTTACTCTAAGGATTGTTTCTCTTACCGGTCAATCCAACCGGTCCAATAGAATCCCCCAAAGAGGAAAGATTGGCAAGTAATCTCAACTACAAGAAGAGGTCTTGAATCCACAAGGGGATCTTCTCCACAAGGGTAGGTCTTGATTCATCTCCACAAGGGGAGGTCTTGATTCATCCACAAGGGGAGGCCTAAATTCGTCCTCCATAGGAGGCTACACCAAATGGGTGGAAAAGGAGGAAGCTCAACTCAAGTCTCATCTTAGTCTAACCCTAACCCTAGGCAGAGAACTAGCTATTTAAGTTTAGAAACGAAGAGGTAGATGAGTGGCTAGGATTACATGACACAGGGGCCATTTATGCTCACAGGCTCACGCAGCCTCGGTAGTTACCGGTGGAAGAGTCCCGGTAGTACCGGTAATTGCGGTAGTACGGCCAACTATCGGGTTGGATGTTTGCGACATCATAAGCGTCTCGAGTTAAGCGGTAGTTGCTCCGGTAGTATCGGGACGGAGGGCGGCGGTAGTAACCGCGTGCAGGGCGGTAGTACCGGTGCCTGGAGCTGTGTTGGTGACTTCGGTGGCACCCCATCGGTAGTACCGGTGGTCAGCCGCGGTAGTATCGGAACCTGGGACTTCTTGCTCATCATCTTCATCCTTTGGCTCGGCTCTTGTCCATCTTCATTACTTGGTTGAATATCTTCACGAAGCTTGTACCTGAGCACACACAAGGTATCTGAATGAAGTAGCAAGCCATTCAAAGGCGTGTCGAGATCACACATAGAGAGTAGTGAATTCACCTTATCATGGAGAGCTTTGACTCTAGCTCTTGTCATTGGACCTTGTTGTAGGAGCCGTAGGTTGGGCTACATAATCTCTCCCCCCCCCTTGGGAAAGAGTCGTCCTCGACTCGTGACTATCCTCATCACTTGAGTTCCCATGGTATGGAGAGAGGTCGGTGACGTTGAATGTGTCTGAACCAAGTATTTGGAGTTAGAGATGTCAATCTTGTATGCATTGTTGTTGATGCGCTTGATAACCTTGAAAGGTGCATCTTCTCGAGGGTGAGCTTGGACTTCCTTACATCCGGAAAGTGATCTTTGCGTAAATGTAGCCAAAAAAGGTCTCCTTCTTCAAATATCATGGCGCGCTTGTTCTTGTTCATCTTCTTAGCATGGTCATCATTGTGCTTCTCGAGGGTAGTTCTTGTGTCTTCATGTAGCTTTTTCATGTAATCGCACGCTTGTCGAAGTCCATGTTGACTTGTTCACAGAGTGAGAGTGGTAGCATGTCTAGTGCGGTGTAGGGGTTGAAGCCATAGACGATCTCGAAGGGACTTCTCTTTGTTGCTCGGTGTAGTGCTCGATTGTAGGCGAACTCGGCATGTGAGATGCACTCTTACCAATTCTTCAAGTTTGGCTTGATCAATACACGAAGGAGTGTAGATAGGCTTCGATTCACCACTTCGGTTTGACCATCGGTTGAGGGTGGTATGCGGTGGAGAAAAGTTGCTTGATTCCTAGCTTGGCCATCAAAGTCTTCCAAAAGTAGCTAACAAACTTGACGTCTCGATCCGACACAATGGTCTTGGGCACTCCATGAAGACGGACGATTTTCCTAAAAAAAAGTAGCAATATGTGAAGCATCGTTGGTCTTGTTGCATGGTATGAAGTGTGCCATCTTAGAAAATCGGTCAATGATGACAAATATGGAATCCTTGTTTGTTTTTGTGCATGGAAGGCCTAAGACAAAATCCATAGCAATGTCAGACCATGGCTTATGTGGAATAGGCAAAGGTATGTATAAACCATGAGAGTTGAGAGTTGACTTAACTTTGAGGCATGTCAAACATCGTCGTACTAGGCGTTCCACGTCACGCTTCATTCTTGGCCAATAGTAGTTGGTGGCGAGCATGGTGTAGGTCTTGTCGCGGCCAAAATGTCCCATGAGTGATCCTCCATGTGATTCCTTCAAAAGGAGCAAACGAAGCAAAGACTCAGGAATGCAAAGTTTGTTAGCCTTATATAAGAAACCTTTGTGCAAGTAGTAATCATCAATTCCTTTATGTTCCGAGCACTTAGCAAAAATGTCTCCAAAGAAATCATCGGTGCATATTAATCCTTGATCTCATCCAAACCCAACACATTGATGTCAGGACGTGTGAGTAGGTTGGCCTTGCGGGAAAGAGCATTCACAACCACATTGTCTTTACCTTTCTTGTATTCACGAGCGAACGACAGAACCTGTTGTGTTTCTCATTACGCTAATTCCCTTACGTACACGATACCAATGATATCACAGATGAGACAATGTGCTCTAGTGTGATCAAACCATTTGACCATATCACATACATAAACTCGTACCGATCATTCTCTTTTCTCATTACGTATTCTCGATGTCCTATGATAAATCACGCTGTGTCTGGCCAGACGATTGGGGTGACATCGATAATACTGAGATGTCTTAGAGGATGTATCTCTCCATCGCCTGGAGGAGTAAGTATCACGTTGAACAATCTTCGTTCCATTACGTATTCAAGTTTACACCCAACTGTCACCGTTATGATCCCCAATTAAGGCCGGATGTTTGGTGACGATCAAAGTGTAAGTGTCAAATACGCGATCACTAGATATTCTCATGGTATAGAAATACAGCTATCAAAAACTCTATATAATCAATTGCTATCTTCATCTGTGACGATTCGTTTCTAGCAAGATCATATAAATGGGTCGGTTCAGTACTATTGTCATTCCTACAATATACTTGATGTGGGTTAGGTCCCGATCTTCACGGATTTGGGTGGAGGGATGATGAACACGAAGAACACGATGAACAAAAGCGGGGGGAAAACACAAGGAAGATAACTAGCAAAGCAAACTAGGACGAAATCAACCGGTAACAAATCCCCGAAGGTAGCCCCCGATTCTCAATCTCTAAGCCAACCTTACTCTAAGGAGGGATCCCCTCTAAGGATTGTTTCTCTTACGGTCAATCCAACCGGTCCAATAGAATCCCCCAAAGAGGAAAGATTGGCAAGTAATCTCAACTACAAGAAGAGGTCTTGAATCCACAAGGGGATCTTCTCCACAAGGGGAGGTCTTGATTCATCTCCACAAGGGGAGGTCTTGATTCATCCCCACAAGGGGATGCCTTAATTCATCTCCATGGAGGCAACACCAACATGGGTGGAAAAGGAGGAAAGCTCAACTCAAGTCTCATCTTAGTCTAACCCTAACCCTAGGCAGAGAACTAGCTATTTATAGTTTAGAAACGAAGAGGTAGATGAGTGGCTAGGATTACATGACACGGGGGCCATTTATTCTCACAGGCTCACGCAGCCTCGGTAGTACCGGTGGAAGAGTCCCGGTAGTACCGGTAATTGCGTAGTACCAGCCAATTATCGGGTTGGATGTCTTCGACATCAGAACCGTCTCCGAGTTAAGCGGTAGTTGCTCCGGTAGTATCGGGACGGAGGGCGGCGGGTAGTACCGGCGTGCAAGGCGGTAGTACCGGTGCCTGGAGCTGTGTTGGCGACTTCGGTGGCACCCCATCGGTAGTACCGGTGGTCAGCCGCGGTAGTATCGGAACCTGGGACTTCTTGCTCATCATCTTCATCCTTTTGGCTCGGCTCTTGTCCATCTTCATTACTTGGTTGAATATCTTCACGAAGCTTGTACTGAGCACACATAAGGTATCTGAATGAAGTAGCAAGCCATTCAAAGGGGTGTCAAGATCACACATAGAGAGGAGTGAATTCACCTTATCATGGAGAGTTTTGACTCTAGCTCTTGTCATTGTACCACTTGTTGTAGGAGCCGTAGGTTGGGCTACATAATCTCTCCCCCCCCTTGGGAAAGAGTCGTCCTCGACTCATGACTATCCTCATCACTTGAGTTCCCATGGTATGGAGAGAGGTCGGTGATGTTGAATGTATCATGAACCAAGTATTTGGAGTTAGAGATGTCAATCTGTATGCATTGTTGTTGATGCGCTTGATAACCTTGAAAGGTGCATCTTCTCGAGGGTGAAGCTTGGACTTCCTTACATCCGGAAAGTGATCTTTGCGTAAAGTAGCCAAAAAAGGTCTCCTTCTTCAAATATCATGGTGCGCTTGTTCTTGTTCATCTTCTTAGCATGGTCATCATTGTGCTTCTCGAGGGTAGTTCTTGTGTCTTCATGTAGCTTTTTCATGTAATCGGCACGCTTGTCGAAGTCCATGTTGACTTGTTCACAGAGTGAGAGTGGTAGCATGTCTAGTGCGGTGTAGGGGTTGAAGCATAGACGATCTCGAAGGGACTTCTCTTTGTTGCTCGGTGTAGTGCTCGATTGTAGGCGAACTCGGCATGTGGGATGCACTCTTACCAATTCTTCAAGTTTGGCTTGATCATACACGAAGGAGTGTAGATAGGCTTCGATTCACCACTTCGGTTTGACCATCGGTTTGAGGGTGGTATGGGGTGGAGAAAAGTTGCTTTATTCCTAGCTTGGCCATCAAAGTCTTCCAAAAGTAGCTAACAAACTTGACGTCTCGATCCGACACAATGGTCTTGGGCACTCCATGAGACGGACGATTTTCCTGAAAACAAAGTAGCAATATGTGAAGCATCGTTGGTCTTGTTGCATGGTATGAAGTGTGCCATCTTAGAAAATCGGTCAATGACGACAAATATGAATCCTTGTTTGTTTTTGTGCATGGAAGGCCTAAGACAAAATCCATAGCAATGTCGGACCATGGCTTAGTGGAATAGGCAAAGGTGTGTATAGACCATGAGAGTTGAGAGTTGACTTAACTTTGAGGCATGTCAAACATCGTCGTACTAGGCGTTCCACGTCACGCTTCATTCTTGGCCAATAGTAGTTGGTGGCGAGCATGGTGTAGGTCTTGTCGCGGCCAAAATGTCCCATGAGTGATCCTCCATGTGATTCCTTCAAAAGGAGCAAACGAAGCAAAGACTCGGGAATGCAAAGTTTGTTAGCCTTAAATAAGAACCTTTGTGCAAGTAGTAATCATCAATTCCTTATGTTCCGAGCACTTAGCAAAAATGTCTCCAAAGAAATCATCGGTGGCATATAAATCCTTGATCTCATCCAAACCCAACACATTGATGTCAGGACGTGTGAGTAGGTTGGCCTTGCGGGAAAGAGCATTCACAACCACATTGTCTTTACCTTTCTTGTATTTGATTACAAAGTTCAAAGACTTAATGAACTCAACCCACTTAGCATGTCTTTTGTTCAAATTTGATGGACTTTTCAAATATTTCAAAGACTCATGATCGGAGTGAATGACAAACTCCTTAGGACGAAGGTAATGTTGCCACACCTCCAAAACTCGAACCAAAGCAAACAACTCTTTGTCGTAAATGGGATAATTCAAACGAGCACCATCTAGTTTCTCACTATGGTATGCAATGTGTCTACCATTTTGCATAAGCACTCCCCCAATGCCTAATCCACTAGCATCACATTCAATCTCAAATGTCTTAGAGAAATCCGGAAGGGCAGGTAGTGGGGCTTCGGTCAACAACCGCTTGAGCTCATTGAAAGCAAAATTGTGCATGACCCCAAATGAAAGGTACATTCTTCTTTGTAAGTTCATGTAGAGGGCATGCAACTGTGGAAAAATCCTTGATGAATCGGCGATAAAATCCAGCAAAACCAAGAAAACTTCGCAACTCGGCAAGGGATATGGGAAAAGGCCAATTCCGAATTGCTTGAATATTTGCATCATCAACTTCGACTCCATTCGAAGAAACAACAAAACCCAAGAAAACAAGTTTGTTGGTGGCAAATGTGCACTTAGAATAGTAGCATAAAGCTTTTCGGTGCGAAGAACCAACAAAACTTGAGCAACATGAGAGGTGTGCTCTTCCAAAGATTTGCTATAGTAAGGATATCATCAAAGTATACCACGACAAACTTTCCAATGAAAGGTCTTAACACATGATTCATGAGACGCATAAGACCAATGGCATAACAATCCATTCATAAAGACCAAGCTTTGTTTTAAATGCGGTCTTCCATTCATCACCTTCACACATCCTTATTTGGTGGTATCCACTTTTAAGATCAATTTGGAAAAGATGGAGGAACCACAAAGTTCATCAAGCATGTCATCGAGTCTAGGGATTGGGTGGCGATACTCACCGTGATGGCATTGATGGGGCGACAATCCATGCATAGGCGAAGAGTGTTGTCGTGCTTGGGAGATGACCGGCACGCGACAAGGGCTCAAGCTCCGCGTATGTGTCCCATCGCTAGAAGTTCTTGTATTCGTCGCTCGATTTCCTTGGTCTCTTCGGGGTTGGTGCGGTATGGCGCACGGTTCGAAAGTAGTGCTCCCGGAATGAGGTCGATGCGATGCTCGATACGCGTAGAGGAGGTAGTCCGGTGGCACTTCTTGAGGGAACACATCTTCAGAATTCTTCAAAAGAGATAATAAAGGAGGAGGAAGATTTGTGAAGTTGTTAGTCTTAGAAATTTCACCCTTGCATATGAGCACATAGTGAAGGGTGGATGGGTCCTCTCGCAAATCACTCATCTCTCTTTTGGTGGCAAATAAGGTAAATTTGTGTGTGGGTCTCTTAGAAGTGTCACTCTCATTTGGCTTGTGCCTCTCACTCACTTTATGGTGGTTCTCTTGCTCACCACTCATCTCACTAGAAGAACGATCTTGTTGTGCCCGTGCAAGTGTCTTGGCATTGTCGGCAATGACTTGACTTGGTGTCATGGGACGGAGGACAAAGTTCTTGTCGTTGCACTTTGATACGTCTCAAACGTATCTATAATTTTTGATGTTCCATGCTTGTTTTATACCAATTGCTACATGTTTTGCATCTACTTTATATCACTTTTATACATTTTTTGGGACTAACCTATTAACAAGATGCCGAAGTGCCAGTTCCTGTTTTCTGCTGTTTTTGTATTCCAGAAAAGCTAGTCTGGAAATATTCTCGGAATTGGACGAAACTACACGGGGGTGCCTATTTTTCCAGAACACACCTGACGGAGCGAAGGAGCAGCAGAGGAGGGCCACCAGGGCCCACGCCAAGGGCGCGGGCCCCCCTCTGCCGCGCCCTGGGTGGTGTGGGCCCCTCGGGGGTCCGCAGCCGCCGCCCTTTCGCCTACTTATTCCCCCCGACGCGAAAACCCTAAGTACCTGAGCAAATATCCACGAAAAGTTCCAGAGACGCCGCCGTCGTCAACCCTAGCTCGGGAGGGTTCAGAACCTCTTCCCGGCACCCTGCCGGAGAGGGGAATCGTCACCGGAGGCTTCTACATCGCCATGCCTGCCTCCGGAGTGATGCGTGAGTAGTTCATCCTTGGACTACGGGTCCATAGCAGTAGCTAGATGGTTGTCTCTCCACTTTGTGCCATCATGTTTAGATCTTGTGAGCTGCCCTACATGATCAAGATCATATTATTGTAATGCTACATGTTGTGTTTGCTGGGATCCGATGAATATTGAATATTATGTCAAGTTGATTATCAATCTATCTTATATGTTATTTAAGATCTTGCATGCTTTCCGTTACTCGTAGATGCTTTGGCCAAGTAGATGCTTGTAACTCCAAGAGAGAGTATTTATGCTAGATAGTGGGTTCATGTCTCCGTTTAACCTGGGACAGTGACAGAAAGTTCTAAGGTTGTGGATGT
The DNA here is from genome assembly GCA_947311845.1 of Poa pratensis. Lineage (NCBI taxonomy): Eukaryota > Viridiplantae > Streptophyta > Magnoliopsida > Poales > Poaceae > Poa > Poa pratensis. Next base: position 8,329,771 of record CAMZMU010000123.1, read on the forward strand.
GCTGTTGCCACTAGGGATAACCTAACGATGCTATGTCCACGGCATATGTGTTTGTTTACATTACGCACTTTACTTAATGCAATTATCCGTTGCTTGCAACTTAATACCAACGGGGGACTCGGATGACAACCCGGCGGTGGATTATTAGTCATAGATGCTGTTGGATAACGATCTATGTATTATGTCGTAATGCCCAATTAAATATCATAGTAGTCAACATGTCATGTATATGCATTGTCATGCGCTCACTATTCGTCAATTGCCCAGCTGTAATTTGTTCACCCAACATGTTAGTTATCTTTTATGGAGAGACACCACTAGTGAACTGTGGACCCCGGTCCATTCTTTTACACTGATTAAACAACCACAAACTGCAAACTGTTCCTTTTTCATTCTCTGCAATTTAATACTCATTTTCCACACCATACGTTTAATCCTTTGTTTTCAGCAAGCCAGTGAGATTGACAACCTCACTGTTTCGTTGGGGCAAAGTAGTTTGATTGTGTTGTGTGCAGATTCCACGTCAACAGTCCAGACTCCCTGCACACTATTTTTCTGGCGCCGTTGACAACCTTCTGAAGAGTTGCTGCTCCTACTGGTTCGATAACCTTGGTTTCTTTCTGAGGGAAAACTTGCTGCTGACTACATCATACCTTCCTCTTGGGGTCTCCCAACGAACGTGTGTTTCACGTCATCAAGCTATTTTTCTGGCGCCGTTGCCGGGGAGACAGCAGTCTTCTGCAAGGGGAGTTTCACGCTTCCAATCTCTTTACTTTGTTTTTGTCTTGCTTAGTTTATTTTATTTTATCTTGTTTGCTTTCAATTATCAAAAACACAAAAAAATTAGTTACTTGCATCTAGTTTACTTTCAAGTTATTTTCTGTACTGTTTTTATTTCTGCTAAAATGAGTACTCCTGAGAACACTAAGTTGTGTGATTTCACTAGCACGAACAACAATGATTTCATATGCACACCTATTGCTCCACCTGCTGCTTCAGCAGAATTTTATGAAATTAAACCTGCACTTTTAAATCTTGTTATGAAAGAGCAATTTTCTGGTGTTAGTACTGATGATGCTGCTGTTCACCTTAATAACTTTGTTGAACTTTGTGAAATGCAAAAGCTCAAGGAAGTAGATGGTGATATTATTAAACTGAAACTTTTTCCTTTCTCCTTGAGAGGACGTGCTAAAGAATGGTTGCTATCTTTGCCTAGAAATAGTATTGATTCATGGACTAAATGCAAAGATGCTTTTATTGGAAAATATTATCCTCCTGCTAAGATTATTTCTTTGAGAAGTAGCATAATGAATTTTAAGCAATTTGATAATGAACATGTTGCTCAAGCATGGGAGAGAATGAAATCATTGGTTAAAAATTGTCCCACTCATGGACTGACTACTTGGATGATCATCCAAACCTTCTATGCAGGATTAAATTTTTCTTCGAGGAATTTATTGGATTCGGCCGCTGGAGGTACCTTTATGTCCATCACTTTGGGTGCTGCAACAAAGCTTCTTGATGATATGATGATTAATTATTCTGAGTGGCACACCGAGAGAGCTCCAACAGGTAAGAAGGTAAATTCTGTTGAGGAAACCTCCTCCTTGAGTGCCAAAATTGATACTATTATGTCTATGCTTGCAAATGGTCAAACACATGTTGATCCAAATAATGTTCCTTTAGCTTCTTTGGTTGCTCAAGAAGAGCATGTTGATGTGAACTTCATTAAAAATAATAATTTCAACAACAATGCTTATAGGAATAATTTTGGTAATAGCAATTATAGGCCCTATCCTTCTAATAGTGGCAATGGTTATGGAAATTCCTATAGTAACTCCTACAATAATAATAAGAGTGTACCCTCTGATCTTGAAGTTATGCTTAAGGATTTTATTAGTACACAAACTGCTTTCAATAAAACTGTTGAGGAGAAATTTGGGAAAATTGATGTGCTTTCCTCTAAAGTTGATAGTCTTGCTCTTGATGTTGACTTATTGAAACTAAAGAACATGCCTCATGATGTTAAAGAGAGCAAAACTCTCAATGCTATACAAGTTAAAATTGATAACAATGTGAGGATGTTAGCTGAATTGCATGCTAGATGGGAAAGAGAGGATGAAATTGCTAGAAAGAACAATATTGCTAGAGTTTATACTATTACTACTTCTGAAAATGCTTCAAACTCAAGTGTTAACAAACCTCCTACCATTAATGGCAAGATAGTTGGTGTTGGTAATGTTTCCACTTCTATTGCAAAATGTCCTAAATTGCCTGATAACTCTGAAACTGTCCTTGATAAAGATGCTGAAATTTCTAGCAATAAGGAAGAGAATAATTCCATTACTTTTGATGATAATGACTTTGATTTTGATGGTTGCAATATTTCTGAAGTAATTAAGTTCTTGCAAAAGCTAGCTAGAAGTCCTAATGCTAGTGCTATAAACATGGCTTTTACTAAACATATTACTAATGCTCTCATACAAGTTAGGGAAGAGAAATTAAAACATGAAGCTTCTATCCCTAGGAAGTTAGAAGATGGTTGGGAGCCCATCATTAAATTGAAATTGAATGACTTTGATTGCAATGCTTTGTGTGACCTTGGTGCTAGTATTTCTGTTATGCCTAAAAGATTATATGATATGCTTGATTTAGCACCTTTGGAAAATTGTTACTTGGATGTTCACCTTGTTGATTCTACTATTAAAAAACCTTTGGGAAGAATTGATGATGTTCTTATCATGGTTAACAACAATTATGTCCCCGTTGATTTTATTGTCTTGGATATTGAGTGCAATCCATCATGCCCTATTGTGCTGGGAAGACCTTTTCTTAGGACTGTAGGTGCTATTATTGATATGAAAGAAGGGAATATAAAATATCAATTTCCTCTCAAGAAAGGTATGGAACACTTTCCTAGGAAGAAGATTAAGCCACCTTATGATTCTATTGTTCGAACAAATTACAATGTTGATGCTTCTTCACTTGGTAATACTTGATGCATGCTTTGTGCCTAGCTAAAAGGCGTTAAAGAAAAGCGCTTATGGGAGGCAACCCATTTTATTTTTCTGCAATTTTTCTTTTATTGAGTCAAGGAGTTTGTTTACTTCTGTAGCAACTCCTTTGTATCTTTATTTTCTCGCATTGTTGTGCCAAGAGTAGCCTCTAATGATAAGATGATGCTTAATTTTGATTGCTGCGCAGAAACAGATTTTTGCTGTTCACTGTACGAAATTCCTAAAATCACCAGATTGTTAAAAATCTGAAATTTTTGTGCGTAATCTTTATGAATGTCTGAAACTTTCATTAGTTCAGAGTTTCTCGATCTGAGCGTCGTAAGTGCCTCGAAAAAATTCGTCTTTGCGGACTGTTCTGTTTTAGACAGATTATGCCTTTTTATTTTTGCATTCTCTCTTTTACTAGTGTTGAGTGAAATTCTTTTTTGGGTGGAAGAGCTTCACATAACATCAGTGGCTGTAGCTAATGTTTAAAGTAACAAATCATATTGCGTCTTTACAGAACATGTGAATTTTTGATTATGCACTAACCCTCTAATGAGATCTACTTTGAGTTTGGTGTGACGGAAGTTTTCAAGGGTCAAGAGAGAAGGATGATATAATAGGATCAAGAAGAGTGAAGAGCTTAAGCTTGGGGAGGCTCCCATGGATCTCCCCAGCATATTTCAAGAAGACTCAAGCGTCTAAGCTTGGGGATGCCCAAGGCATCCCCTTCTTCATCGTCAAAATTATCAGGTCATCTCTAGTGAAACTATATTTTAATTCTTTCACATCATATGTGCTTTTCTTGGAGCGTCTGTGTGCTTTTATTTTCAGTATTGCATTTTATTTTCAATAAAGCTTGACTGGACCCTAGCATTCTTGATTGGGAGAGAGACACGCTCCGCTTTTTCATGAGAATACTCCTATTCTTCACTTATATTTGTTGAGTATTCATATCTAGCGCTGTTCAGCTTTTAGCTCTTGTTTTCATGTATCTCTTGTCAGAGCTATTAGCTTTCTTTTGTAGAAAGTACTCTCTTGCTTCACTTATATTTGTTTGGAGAGTTGATGAAATAAATTGATTGGTGTTTGGTTGGTTCAGAAAATGTTGCATGTGGTAATTGGTATAAGGAAAAACTTGCTTAATCTTGTAGATCACTAAAATGGATAACTTGATGCTTGTCAATTGTTTTGAGTTAACAAGTAGATCATGATTAAATTGTGCATCACATGAGTTAAGCCTATTAGTGAAGAACTACCGTAAAGCTTGTTGAAAATTTGGTTTGCATCGGTGGTACCTCTAAGGTCTAGATATTTTCTAATAACAGGGTTTGGTTAACAAGGAAGACGGTATGAAGTCTTATAACGTTTGCAATATGTTTGTCATATAAAACTTGGTGTACGGGTTGATATTCTTGTTTGCTTACATAACCTTGCTAGCCTAAACTCTGTACTGAGAGGGAATGCTTCTCGTGCATCCAAATCCTTGAGCCAAAATCCATGCCATTTGTGTCCACCATAACTACCTATATGTGGTATTTCCTTGCCACTCCAAGTAAATTTTTCATGTGCTACCTTTAAATTATTCAAAATGTTATTATTCCCTTTTTGTGTCAATGTTTACTAGCTCATGAGGAATTAGTGTGGTTATTCTTTATTCTATTTGTCGAGTGGACTTTTACACCTGGACTAGTGGCATATACATCCGCTTATCCAATAACTTGCAAAAAGAGCTGGCAACGGGGTGCCCAGTCCCAATTAATTACAACTTTAACCAATTAATTCTCTTCACACTTTTGCCCTGATTCATCAGTAAGCAATGACAAACAGTGAAATACCTGAATGTGTGTAAACCAAAGAGAAAGAGGGATGATCTGCCTTGCTGGTAGAAATAACGTCCTTCATGGGAGCCGCTCTTAAAAGTCCGTTCGACAGGTAGAATACTGTTCTCACCCGCTACCATTCGTTGACAATTAACAAACACCTCTCAAAAATAGATACTCCTCCATGGTATGTGATTGATGGAAGGCACCCGAGGATTCGGTTAGCCATGGCTTGTGTTAGCAAGGTTGGGAGGAGTATCAAATATTTTATGCAATCTCTATATGCTTTCAAAAACCTAAAAGCTCTAGCACATGATTTAATCCCTGCTTCCCTCTGCGAAGGGCCTTTCTTTTACTTTTATGTTGAGTCAGTTTTCCTATTCTTTCTGTCTTCCACAAGCAAACACTAGTGTCAACTTTGTTACAACATGCGTTATATGCAATGTATTGGACTTGTTATACTACTTTGTGTTGACAATATCCATGAGATAAATATGTTGAAAGTTGAAGCAAATGCTGAAACTAAATTCTTCCTTTGTGTTGATTAAATACCTTTTGTTAGAAACTATTGCTTTATGAGTTAACACTTATGCAAAACTGTTTGATGCTTGTCTCGAAAGTACTATTCATGAAAACGTTTAGCTTGTGTGATTCATTGTTTACTCATTATCTATTTGTAGCAAATTATAGACCATTGACTTGGATCACTTCATTCATTTACATGTGCCTTGCAATATTATATGATCAAGATTATGATAGTAGCATGTCACCTCAAAAATTATTTGTTTTTATCGTTTACCTACTCGAGGACGAGTAGGAACTAAGCTTGGGGATGCTGATACGTCTCAAACGTATCTATAATTTTTGATGTTCCATGCTTGTTTTATACCAATTGCTACATGTTTTGCATCTACTTTATATCACTTTTATACATTTTTTGGGACTAACCTATTAACAAGATGCCGAAGTGCCAGTTCCTGTTTTCTGCTGTTTTTGTATTCCAGAAAAGCTAGTCTGGAAATATTCTCGGAATTGGACGAAACTACACGGGGGTCCTATTTTTCCAGAACACACCTGACGGAGCGAAGGAGCAGCAGAGGAGGGCCACCAGGGCCACACGCCAGGGCGCGGGCCCCCCTCTGCCGCGCCCTGGGTGGTGTGGGCCCCTCGGGGGTCCGCAGCCGCCGCCCTTTCGCCTACTTATTCCCCCCGACGCGAAAACCCTAAGTACCTGAGCAAATATCCACGAAAAGTTCCAGAGACGCCGCCGTCGTCAACCCTAGCTCGGGAGGGTTCAGAACCTCTTCCCGGCACCCTGCCGGAGAGGGGAATCGTCACCGGAGGCTTCTACATCGCCATGCCTGCCTCCGGAGTGATGCGTGAGTAGTTCATCCTTGGACTACGGGTCCATAGCAGTAGCTAGATGGTTGTCTCTCCACTTTGTGCCATCATGTTTAGATCTTGTGAGCTGCCCTACATGATCAAGATCATATTATTGTAATGCTACATGTTGTGTTTGCTGGGATCCGATGAATATTGAATATTATGTCAAGTTGATTATCAATCTATCTTATATGTTATTTAAGATCTTGCATGCTTTCCGTTACTCGTAGATGCTTTGGCCAAGTAGATGCTTGTAACTCCAAGAGAGAGTATTTATGCTAGATAGTGGGTTCATGTCTCCGTTTAACCTGGGACAGTGACAGAAAGTTCTAAGGTTGTGGATGTGCTGTTGCCACTAGGGATAACCTAACGATGCTATGTCCACGGCATATGTGTTTGTTTACATTACGCACTTTACTTAATGCAATTATCCGTTGCTTGCAACTTAATACCAACGGGGGACTCGGATGACAACCCGGCGGTGGATTATTAGTCATAGATGCTGTTGGATAACGATCTATGTATTATGTCGTAATGCCCAATTAAATATCATAGTAGTCAACATGTCATGTATATGCATTGTCATGCGCTCACTATTCGTCAATTGCCCAGCTGTAATTTGTTCACCCAACATGTTAGTTATCTTTTATGGAGAGACACCACTAGTGAACTGTGGACCCCGGTCCATTCTTTTACACTGATTAAACAACCACAAACTGCAAACTGTTCCTTTTTCATTCTCTGCAATTTAATACTCATTTTCCACACCATACGTTTAATCCTTTGTTTTCAGCAAGCCAGTGAGATTGACAACCTCACTGTTTCGTTGGGGCAAAGTAGTTTGATTGTGTTGTGTGCAGATTCCACGTCAACAGTCCAGACTCCCTGCGACAGCTATTTTTCTGGCGCCGTTGACAACCTTCTGAAGAGTTGCTGCTCCTACTGGTTCGATAACCTTGGTTTCTTTCTGAGGGAAAACTTGCTGCTGACTACATCATACCTTCCTCTTGGGGTCTCCCAACGAACGTGTGTTTCACGTCATCACACTTGAAGCTATAGTAATTGGTCCTTCCATCATGCATAGCACCCTTATCATATTTCCATGGACGTCCAAGAAGCAAGTGACAAACATACATAGGCACAACATCACAATCCACGGTATCTTTATAGGCTCCAATCTTGAAGGGCACTTGCACCATGTGTTGAATCTTGACGGATCCGGAATCACTCAACCATTGCACATGGTATGGATGTGGGTGCTTCTTGAACTTCAAGTTGAGTTTGTCACAAAGCTCTTTACTAGCCAAGTTGTGGCAACTTCCACCATCTATGATGACTTTTATTGACTTGCCATTGATGCCCGCTCTTGTTTGAAACAAGTTGTATCTTTGGTCTTCTTCAACTTGGACATTGGTGGTCAATGCTCTTGCCACAACCAATGAAGGGTTTTTATCACCATCACAATATATGTCGTTGGAGTCTTCTTCAACGCTTTGCATTCTAGAGACTTGGTTCAAAGCATGGTACTCATCTTCACTCATAGACTCATATTCTCCCTTGTCATTGACAATCATGACTTTCTTATTTGTGCACTCAAAGGATTTGTGTCCTTGTCCTCCACACTTGAAGCAATTCAAAAGGCGTGTGCCGGACGTTGATCCTTGAGGCGTGTTGCGTGAAGGAGGCGCTTTCTTGAAAGGTTGAGGAGCTTTAGTTGTTGAAGTAGAAGCTCTTGGATTTGCTTGAGTAGAAGCTTGTGTTGTTGTAGGAGTGGATGATGAAGGCTTGTTGGCGAAGAATGCCTTTGTCTTGATGTATTTGAGCTCTTCAAGCACGTGACGCTCGGCCTTTGTTGCTTGATGTACTAGCTCAACCAAAGAGGCATATGGTTGGAATTCCACAATCTTCTTGATAGGATAGTTGAGGTCATTCATGAAACGAGCCATGGATTGCTCCTCCGACTCTTCAATATTGGCTCTCATCATGGAAATTTTCATCTCCTTATAGTACTCATCAACCGATTTCAGCCCCTTGCTTCAACTCTTGCAACTTCTTGTACAAGTTTCTAGTGCAGTGACTTGGTATAAAGCGTTTGTACATTGCTTCCTTCATCTCAACCCAAGTGTTGATTGGTTGTTGGTGGTTGTCCAAACGTGTATCTTGAAGTTGTTCCCACCACAAGAGAGCATAGTCTTCAAACTCCATTGACGCAAAAGCAACCATCTTGTTGTTGGAGTATTGACAAACTCGAAAGATCTTGTCAACCTTGAGTGCCCATGAAAGATAGGCTTCCAGATCACTTGTTCCAAAGAACTTTGGCATATCAAAGCGAAGGTTGTTCAAGTTGTCGTCTTCTTCACGACGGTTGAGAGGTGGGTATGCACATCCACATCTCCTTCGATTGAGTCCATCACCATGATGTTGGCTCGAATCGCTCTCACTTGATTCGGTGTGGTGGTGGTGATGATGATCATTTGGACGCTCTTGGCGGTGACGAGGCTCATGGCGATGATGATGCTCTTGGTGTTGAATAGGGTGTTCTTCATGGTTCGCATTCTCACGATTCTGATGGCGAGGCCTTGGAGGATGGCGGTGTTGACGGCCTTGGTCACCATAGTCATGTGCACCGGGACACCATTTGCACATTGTCATGGTGCGCTCGAGGAGAAGGTGGACGTTCCACGTCATGGCGATGTCGATCATGTTCGTCGCGCCTTGGTATTGCTTGGCGACCTTGTTGCGGTTCTTCTTGATGAGCTCCATGACGCGCATGTATTGGTTGTGTCGACCTTGAGGTGCTCCTTGTGCGGCATGAGTTGAAGAAGAAGATCGATGTTACGCGAGGTTGTTGAGAGCTTCGGTCACCCGCGCTATTTGCTCATTGAGGTTTGCTTCTTGCGCGTGCATGCGGTCATTGAAGTTTGCTTCTTGTGCTTGAAGACATCGCTCATAGCGTCCTAGCCCATCGGGAACAAGGTGTCGAAGACCAACGAATTCACCATGTGTGACATAGCCATTATCACCTTGAATTCCTCCATGGATATCATGATCCGAGCTTGAGCTTCCGTTTGTACTTCCCTAACACATGATCTCAAAGAACAAGTGAATGTGTTGCAATGTATGAATCAAGTTAGCTTGCCACAACCTCAAGAGATAGTATTGAGCCAATTGGAATAACCAAGAGAAACTATACCAGGAATAGAGTGGCTTGATGAAAGAGAATCCGGTTCTAACACCCACACACACTTATGAGGATATGTAGGTATGAAGTGGCAAAGAAAACATGCAAAACCCATGAAAAGTTTATTGTCAAAGGTAGAGAATAACCACAATGACCAAATTACCAAAGAAACACCAACCACACAAATGATGAAGAAACACACACAAAAACGAATTATGGGGTTGAGTAACCAAAGGGCGAGCACATGAAGATATGCAACCTAACAAAGACTACGTGCTCAAATGTCACACAAACACAAGAAATACGCTAGCTCAATTGCCTTTGTTTGGGCACTGTAGCGTGCAGTGCGAGTTAGCTATCGATCGATCGTACAGCTAACCCAGGGCCCATCATTTATTTGAAAAATCTATGATAGCTTCACACCCAAATAACAAGATCGTCAGATATTACAAGTAAGGCGCCTCGCGGCGTAATGTTTATTCGTTTGTTTCTGCGGTGATGTTGTTGTTCCCATGTGCTTGTTACATACGGAGATCGAGGAACAAACATGCGTGCATGGGTCCTCTGATCTTGAGCGTACAGCGGGAATTGTTGCTTTCTCGATCTGCCAGAGATGATCTCGTAGCCATCTCGCCAGGAACCAATATGCCCATCTGTTTCTGACACTTAAACTGCTCCCATAGCGAAAGCAACCCACCAGCTCCTTGTAGCTGCTTGCGCGTGAAATGTTCAAACAAACTAAGGACTGCATGGACGGAGACATATGGATCTGCATGCATTATTTGCGGAACATTGCCTCACTGAAGCTCGAAGCAGTTGCTCTCTTAGCATAGTGCTAATAGTACCGGAGAGGAAAAGAAATCCACAGGAACAATCTCCAACACCACGACGCCATGTGCATGGATGGAGACAGGACAGAGACCACCCCCATAGGACGGAGTTGTAAATGTGTTACGTGGATGGAGGCACACATAATGCCCAAGGAGCGGGTGACCTGCATACTGCATACATAGATCGCGAACGCCCACCGCACCACACTGTGCATGGATCGTGGCCGGCTGGGCCCACTTATCATATCATACGGCTCCACCTGCATGGCCTGGTCCAACTACCGACAGTCAAAGTTGCACCTTACCCACAAATTGACCATCATATTACCACCCGATCCTTATTTCTTTCTTGTACTGACAGCATACAGCTGTGGACTACGTGTTGTTATCTTCTGCTGACTGTAGTGCACACGCACACCTAGGGCATCGACACCGGTATATATTCAGGATTTGATAATCAGAAGACCAGATTCCGTGTACTGACGAGATGATTTCTAAATTAATGATGTGGACATGGAGATATGACGGGTGAGTCAAAGGGCACAAGAAAAACTAATGCTCGGAGGGTACATCATGTCACTGAATTTCAGCAATTGATAAATCTGACAATGGAAGCCACTACAGAACAAATCTGATTTGATCTAGCAGGGGAAGAATAAGATAGCATGATGCGACAGGGAATATGATTGTATAATGATTTACACTCACAGGCCTGGATCACTTACCCCCAGTAGCTGTTATTTTTAAGGAGGATGTGGACGACTGTGCTGCATATAGAAGGAGCTGTAAGTCTATAGCACAAAGGAGAGGAATTTGGTCATTGATTTCTTTATATGACAGGCCAATAGGGGTATAACAGCAAGACTGAGTTTAGTAATCTACTCCGTAGATCGGTTCGGAAAGAAGGTTCGGGTCTTACTTGAATTTGCAAGGCCTAGAACGAGCTATGTAAAGTGAAATTACTGGAACGGCAAAACTTTCAGAGTAGCTTAAGTACATGACAAAGAGAGATCCTTCTCAGAACATCAGAAACGATGCGCCCCGTACATACCCTAGATTTCATATGTACTCCCTCCGCCTCAAAATACAAGGTGCCCTTTAATTCGCTGGTCAACGCCGTATACCTTTGACCATGATTTATAGTTATAATATATGCCCAAAACTATTATAAAGATATATGAATTAAAGAATTTTGCAAGACGAATCCAACGGTACCATATATACGTTCTCATTCAATATATTTTGTTATATATTGGTGGTCAAAGTTGAGCGTCAAAGACCACCTTAAAAATAGCGCGCCTTGTATTTTGACACGGAGGGAGTAACACGCTACTATCAGCTGATGTATCCTGATTCCGCTACTATGCCACCACTGCTGCTTGAAATACCAAGAGCAGTGAGCGGCATGTAGGTCAAGACATTGGACATGGAGGCCTTGAACTCCGTGGAATTTAATGGTTTGTCCCCGATCAGAGTGTGGTCACATCCTGTTGAGGATTTTGAGAGCCATTCGTGGCCAGGCAACGGCAGAGGGGCCATCCAACAACGATTTACTCGCCATGGTACGCACAAGTGTCCATTGCCTGCGTTGTATGGTCATGTAAGACTACACAGGGCTAGATAGATTGGAACCAAGCATCTGGTGGCCGCATGGAGGAACTCCAGCAATTTCTGCCATGAACATCAACTGAGCTGATGTGATGTACATGCAAGAGGAAGCTGTAGGTGGCCAAGCTTTGAGCCCACACTACTCGGGCCACTTGAGGCTTTCAGAAACCACATGTAAGCTAGCACTGGACACAGGAAGAACACGTATAAGCATGCCTAGCATGAGTTCTAACTTCTAAGCATGTTGAAAAATAACCACATGCATGATAGTCAACAAGAAGTACTCTGTCATAAGGAACTTTAGGCTATGAACTTAGTATCAACTATCGACTGTATGGAGAGGGATCATATGATTTGCATTCTCAACCAAGTTAGTTGGATAGAGGGGAATGCCTTCCAGGAGTTTTTGATGGGCAGGCATTAAGGCAATTGTTAGATTCCTACTAGAAGGTTATTGCTTGCATTAGGCGACATAAACGAGTTGGATTCCACGGTCGTTTCCTCATTAGGACGCGGAATATTGATCTTGCGACAAGACCAGTAATAATAAGAGATGGGAATGAGTCTAAATGAACTTTAGTCTACACGCACTTACATTTATATGATGCATACCTTAGCCTTAAGGCTGAGCCCTTGGCAAATTAGGAAACTGAATCTTTATCATTGGGATGACGCTGACGTGGTAACCGAATGGAAAACAGAACAGGGCGGGCACGAGTGCAGTATTGGGTATTGACAAAGCTTCAGTCAGCACTAGGAATAGTTGATCATCATGGACAACAAGGAGTGGCAGCAAAGAGAATCCTTCTTTTTAACTTGTCTTTAAAGACATGCTATGATTTGATGGCATTGTATTTTTCTTTGACAACATACACAAAAGAATGAAAAGAGAACTGAAAAAAGTTAGAACAGATCTCAAATCTTTCCTCATGAACCCATCATCACCTTTCAATGGAGGAATAGCCTCTTTGCCAATGTAAAGCCATAATAGCCGTGCAAATCATACCAAACTGTCGTGCTAATGGTTCTTCTAGGCCCATGGCGTTTTCAGAAACTCAACAGGCCGGTGGAGCAAAATGATGGTGGCATGGGTGAGTGAAAGTATGTGGGTATTTTGCCCTGTCCCACCATCACAGCATAATTTATTATACTACTCCCTCGGTTAAGATGTATCATGCCTAATTTGCATATTTTGTCAAAGAATAAAGATAAGAAACAACATGGCGATTATTCCTGGAGTTGGGGAGTACCTGGAGTCTTGCTAGGAATGTACAAAGATAACTTTACTTCCACAAACAGAAGACATTCAACAGACAATCAGTCAAATTACCTACTGAGCTAACCGAGCATTACCTTGAAACTAAATATCATTGGCTAAGCAAATATTGTATCGTAGATTTACACCAGAAAGTAAATCTTATATGCCAGATTTTAGTAGAACAGGATCTAACATCTATGATGTGCGACTGAACTGCTCACCTTTATTCCTTATGTTACACCCCGCTTTCAATCAAACATGATTGATTCAAGCATTTACATGGCTACGATATACAATATCACGGAGAATCTACTTTGTTGCATATGAAACATAACAATTAGTTATGCTAGTGTTTCTAGTCGGCATCAAGTAATTAACAAATCTGGAACAAATGTACCTCTGTAGTAGTAATTTCCTACATATGGAAACACGCCTGGCTTCCATCGCCCTCCTTACGCCATGGATGATCTGGAAACACCGTAACGAGTGCATCTTCGAAGGTGCCCAGCCCCTGATCCATGCCGTGGTCTCCAAGATCAAAGGACAAAGCCAGGCTTTGGGCTCAGGCAGGTGGTCGTGGACTTCGGGTCATTCTGCCATCAACCTGGGGCATGCACTAGTTTATCTGTATTCTATGTCTCAGGCCTCTTAGGAGGATTGTAACCTAACTATATTTTCAATGAAATGAAAGAGAAAGGTCCTTTGCGTTTTCTGAAAAAAAAAGTAGTAATTTCTTGTCAGCGTCAATCAATCAATTTCTTTTCAAGTGATTAAAACATGTGGAGACAAATATATGGAAACAATAATGACATAAGAATAAGAAGTTTGATCACCTTGATGACCTGACAATACATAGAGTTGGAAGACAAGTAGAAACTAGAATGGCTCATCACGGGATGTCAGGTATCAATTTCATATTTGCATCTGAGCGTTCTAGGTACATGTGTGTCTATGGAAAAATGAAGGAAACTGTAAGATATAAACTAACCTCTTCACAGTGGAAAGCCTAAAAGAAAGGAGATAAGTGAAGATGTACAAGTAAAGAACATCAGATATTTATGCCTACTCTTTTGAGATCGCCTACCACAAAGGTGACCCAAATCAAGAATCCAGCCACGACAGCGCCTCTACTGGAAGCCTGCCGAAATAATTGTTTCTGAACCATCCAATACCAACTGACCTACCAACAAACTGGAAATCTTGGCTGGAAAGAGTTGTCAGCTTCCAGAAATTAAGAATGATGTTTGTTAACATACATGGTGTTAGCACCAACTGCCTTGTTACGCTTCATTGAGCATGCTGACTGGCCTATTCACTGTCCTCCTGGAATCTATAAGAGATTTCCAGCTCAAGATTCTGGCTACGAAAAGATGGGCCAAGAATTTTCAAGCGCTTTGGCCCAAGCTCTGCAGGTGGAGATAGGTAGTTGCAGCCATTAGGTTTTTGGTTGGAAGCAACTTCATCCTCCACAATATTTGCATCTGGTTGATGTATCATCTTTAATTTGGTGGGAGCTATTGAGTCATCTCCAATGCCAGAAATGAAGCCAAGACAATGTCCAGAATAATGGGTATGCACAGGATCAATTTTTACACAGGATACTCCCACTAACTTTTGCTGGTGCCTGTCATCTGCATGGATTTTCTTCAACCGTTTTAATACCTGGAGTTTGAAAAAAGTAGATGCCATTAGCAAGTAAATGTGACGCTAAATATTGGATGTTCTGGGAAAAATACTATTACTGATTTACTGCTATCAGTCCATGAAATGGACTTGGATGTTCACAAAATAGGTCAAGCTACAAATTATGAACAGATACCCTTATTAACATGTCCCTTCAGATTTATATAATGACTGTAAATTGTGGAACGGAGATCCTTCAATTTGCTCTTTCAGGTTTAGTAACCATTTTAGTGTATTCTGGACTGAAGTTAACCACTTTAGGCCCATTGGGCAAACAGGTCATAGTTTTGATTGCCAATCCACACAGCAGATTACCTTAAAGGATCCTGTGAAGGTGGCATAGGATAAAAATGGTGTAAAATGTTAATTTTATAATAAATGCGTGAAAAATAGTAATAAAACATTGAATAACCGAGGGTTCCAGAAATTCTATTGTAGTTGATTAAGATATAAATGCAAAAAAGCTTCATTTACATTAAGTCCGAAATAGCATCATTCTACAACTTTTAGACACTGACAAAACCTCCAAGATATTCCTCACAAAATTAGATTTTGTAGTGTTATACTGAAGTTGTAGTGCAAACATACTAGTGAGTAGTGACATCAATTTATAAATGCAGAGGCAAGCAATATACATAAGCACCATCACAGAATATGTGTACCTGATTCTCAGTGAAATTTGTTATTGTTGCATCTTCTCTATGCCTTCGCTCAGGAGCTATGCCAGACCTTCTCTTCACCCTAAATACCTCACTGTCAGAATCATCAGTATATTCCGCAGCCAATTTTCTAGAAGAGCATGTTCGATCAGGTGCAGACGAAGGGTATGCATTGATGATTGCAGTTTCAGGAGTAAATGCATTCTCAGGACAAGAGCTAGAGAAGATTCTTCTATTAGAACTTGTGCACTCCTGCAAATATAAAGTAATATCAACACATTTTAGTTGCCCTAGTACAGTGCAGCAACATAAGAAACACAGAAATGAGCCTTACATCACTTTGTGCAGAGTACTCATGGAGCCCAAAAGAAAATGTAATTGTTGATGTAGCAGGATATGGCTTGTTCAGATCATATCCAAGAACACGTGTCTCTGAACTGTTATGAACTTCAGGAGATGCATCTATGAGAATCTTGCAGTATGGGAAGTATTCGGGATCATGATTAATGCGGTTGAAGTAAGAATGTGTGCTATATCCATAAGACATTTGCTTTCTGACTGCATCGACTATCCCATTTTCTTCCTCGAACTTCTTTGACAACATCTCCAACTCAAAGATGTCTTTTCTCACAAATACAGCACGATCACAGGTACAAGGGCACTTCCTAATCTCCTCCTCTTCAAAACAAGGCAAACAGGTGAAAAGGATGCCTCAACACAGCTTGATATCTTCACTAAATGTTGAGAAGTTCTTACCATGACAAAGACAAATTGCATCAACTCTGCAGTTACACATAACATGAGCTACGTAGCAGTCACGTCTGCATATGCCACAGAGAACTGTGGCATCAATATCTGCTTTATAGTGTGTCTGAGCTCCCATTTTCATAAGTGACCAACGGAAACAATGCTGGAGCCGCATCAACTGTACAAAAGGGACTTTCATACAATGTGCATGTGCGTCTCTCCAGTTGATGTTGTCATATCTTTGTAACAAGACATAGAAAACTTGTGAGCAAGAAGTGTCTCTTTACAAAGAAGTTCCTCATAAGGCAGTAACGGTATCCTCTTTAGAAGAGCATAGCGTTGACTAGCCATTGCTCCAAAAGGAAACCATTCACCAACAGCAAAATTCACTGCTCGCCACAATTAAAACCTGGTATTTGTTATAAACATCAGTGTTCACATCCAATAAAACAGGTTAAGGAAAATATGCAATAAAACAGAGATTAGAGATATCCAGAGAGGTTGGAAGATTACTGACAGCAGTAAGTTGCAAAATAGTCTCACCGTGGCTGAATCCTGAATGATACGCTCGGGGAAACGTGATCACAAACTCTCCAGGTTTCTGTATAGCTCTATAAACTGGAACATGATGTTGCATAAGAATATTTGGAGGGAACATTGTAGTCTTCCCTAAAAGGATATCAAACGCTGCAGTTTCCCCTTCACCTGATAAAATTTCAGGATCATATACATGCTCACGCACCGCTTTCTCAAAATCTGGAGCAGCTTTTCCTGGAACCGCATACCATGTTTTTGGAGCTCCACAATGATGATAGTTAATGCTGCAAAATTATAAAATCATATTAGAATATAAAGAAGTTTCAGCTGCAGCAATTGAAAAGTGAGCAAGCGGAAACATGAAAAAACTACTAATCACGAACCTGTACAAGTAATGGTCTTCCACATGCCAGGCAAACATGCTAAAGAGCATTCCAATATACAGCATTGGGTCAGTTACTCCCTGGAATCTCAGAAAGTAAACAAAGTGAGTACTCAGCAATAAAGTAGGGATTTCATTGATACAGCATACTCACTGGAATTGCTGTTCTCAGAAGACGTAGAATTGATTTGGATAACCGGGAGAGTTTCTGGATCAAAGCACAATGAAATATTTTAAGATATCATAAAACATTATAGCACATACAATAGATAAGATCATCTAATGATCGAACATTTAATGTTCAGTATAAGTAAAGTTGACAAACATATAATTGCAAAAGTGTGACTGTGTACCCCCACACCAGACCCAATCAATGCAGAAAAAAAGGGAACGTAAGGAGCATACATTTACCATTGCGTAACTTCAAATATAGAAGTGCCACAGAAAATGTTACCGAGTGAGGTTGCTACATAAATAGTTCTAAGTATGGTACATAAATGAAGTACCTTTAAGTTCCATTTGCTTCTCCCAAGTTGGTCATTAGGAGAAGAAGAGAAAGCACTACCATCAATATCGCATGCATACTCAACAGATTCCATATTGCCAAATGCGATTTCATGCCAAAATTCCTCTTCAATATACCTTGGCGGAAGATAGGCAGTACTGGAGTATCTACGAACAAATCCTTTATTTGCGATCTTCTCAAAATCTCGAAATGTGTACTTTCTGTTCATAGACTCATAAGTTATGCAATTTACATGACAAACGTGAAGCACTAGCGCATTATCAATAGACTAACAGACCTTCCACTCATGAAGAAAGCAAACTTGTCATCCATGGACCATTCAGCAAGACGAAGAGGCTGCACTTTGGTAGTAAACTTCAGCCCACTTTGTTCCTTCATAAGTACAGTGCCAACAGGTACAGAAGCGCATATAGGTGAAACAATCTTGCATATACCTGGCAAATCGCAATTTTCTCAGTGATTTCAAGAAAAACCATAACAGCCAAACAATTTTCTTCGAGACATGCACTTCTGCCAAAAGGTTTGCTAAGGCAATGCTTGTATTTGTGTGTGGCTCATCTATTTCATGCAGGTGCAAAAAACTCAAAAATAATTATGGTATATTTCACAGTGCAGTCATTATGATCACAAGCTCAATTCGAGGTGCGGCATGATTGGGTGCAATATTATAAGAGTAAACAATGTGAAGGGAATACGACAGAAGAGCCACTAGTATTAGAGAAAATTGAACCAGATGTTTAGCGTCGCTTCGGTCTATAAACTTTAAACCATATTGGTGGGTTCCTAAAATTGAACATTTGCCACTTAATATAACTTTGAAGTTGCAGGGATGATTACCGTAAAAAAAATGCAGGGATGGTACACACCTGTGTGAAATTTTATCTTTATTTTATTTCATGAGATCACATTTGACAATCATTAGTTCTCTGCTTGTTTACAATCAAATTTTACCATGACCTTGACCTTACTGGAAGAAAATAATCACACAAGAACAAGAAGAACATATACCATATTTTGCAGCAACAGGGGCAATTTTGCTGAGATAAACTAATGGATCCTCAAACTCCTCAACTGATGGAGAAAACACTGGACATTCTGGAATTTGATCAATCCAATCTAGGCTAGATAGATCAAACTTCTTCACTCTGTGTTTCGAGAATGGGTCCCTCGTGGGCACTTCCTCTCTTTGTGATGCATCACGACTCCTTTGTAATCTTGCCCTGGATGACATAGGTTTCAGAGCAGCTTCCTCATTCCCTGACATTGTCCGGAAGACATCAACCCCTTGATCCAGAAATCCTGAGCTTACTGGCTGGAAGAACCCATGCTTTATGTCCCCAGCTCAATAAAATGTGCCTCTACTCGACCTGTATACACAAAAGAAATAAGTACTCATCCTGCTAGAACATTTGATGTATACTTCACAAGTTAACATAACTAAATTATAGCTAGAAGTGGCCTACGGAAACAAAGATGCCTCACTAAAGTGAAGCGGACGGGATTAAAGATTCATCTCCAGTGAAGTCATGTAAATGGAATATTACATCCAAAAGGAATGTAAACATGCGCGTGTCAATTGTGTGCTCCTTTTCCGGACCATTCTATATGCCTAAAGGTACAATCCTACTGGCTTGTTCACACAACAGCAGCCACTGTAGCCAGGCAATTCCCAAAACCGTGGTCGGGTGCTAATAAGTCAACCCCTCCTGTTGATCCCTGAACCCAACAGGTCAGTGACATCTCAATCACAATTCACAAAAGACATCAGGAAATAGTTCAGGACGACACAGGTCAACTTTCTAAGCAGAACACTTATGAATATGTTGCCAAATAAAGCACTGGAGATGTAGCCCGCGAATTCACATCGTAGTTCCTACCACGTTGTAGAGCAGAAACTCACAATAGAAACACGCGCAAAAATAGCAAGCTTGGTGGTCAATTCTATGTCCCTGTCATAAAATTGGTCATATCTATGGAACTGTTAGAATCTGGAAACACCTCAATCATGAGCACAAATACAAATTGTGTACCATAGTAAGCTCAGTTCTACAGTCAACAGCATCATACCTAGAGAATTCCCGCAAATAGAACATCAAGTACGAAGAGTTCACGAATCGGGTTACTCAAAAAGCACCTGAAATCGCGCGCTCACACACAAAATTGTGAGATCAACGCCTAGCTCTAGAGCGCAGTTGATCAAACAGTTGGAACAGCCATAATTTAGCACAAGAACACCAACTATGTAATGGAATCGACGCGATTAGTCATCGGAACGGCGGAATTGTCCACTCGTAGCAACTGCACTCACAATTGAACACGATCGAAGCCTCAAACCGACACAGAAAACTCACCCAATAAAAAGTATATATAAAAAAGGTCAGAGCAAGCGCGACGAGGCGATTATCTCCGCTAATAATCGAAGAGTTCCACGAAACCACCTAGAGAAAACAAGCCAAAAAAACTCCAAACACCTGCCCCTGAAACAAATCCAACCACCCAGAGCCACGGGGGGCGCACCCGCCCCAATCCCGGAATCCCAATTCTCAGCCCCGAAATCACTCACCGTAGCATTTTTTTTTAATGGTTCACCGTAGCATTCCGTCCCGCAAATGCCTCAAACCGGGAGCCACATTCCCCTCCAGGACCTTCTACCGGATCCCCCGCGCTCGGATCCGAGCCCGCCACTGCCCTGAACCAGCGCGGAGCCGAATGATGGCGCTGGTTCCCCGCGAGGCGTAGGTGCCGGAGCCGAAGCTGAGGCAGAGCGCAAAATACCAACCACCGCGGCGGCGCTCCTCCGAGCTGCGGCGAGGGGTAGGAGGAGGAGAAGGTGGAGGCGAGGTGCGGAAGCGGAAACGAAGAAAGAAAAGTGCGGGTGATGTTAATACGCGATAACTACCGCTGTGTGGCGTTTGGGCCTCTCTAATCCCCAAGATTATTGTACAATTTCATGGATTAGAGTTGAATTCTATGGGCTTAAGCATATCCCAAGTATATAAATTTTCTGGTAGATGGGGGTGGTTGTGAACCAATTTGTCGTTGGGGCCTTCGTCACGGGTGTCCAGCCAGATACTACCTCTGTGCCAAAATATAAATGTTTTAATACTTTTTAATACAGTGTGTAGATTCACTTACTTATATATAAGTATATATATGTACATAATCCGTATATAACATATCTAAAACATCTTTTATATTTTGATAGGGAGGGAATACTATTCTGCCCCTACCTTAGGTGTGCTTCGATGATGTATGTGTACACGAGTTTTTCAAGTGAATTTTATTTTTTTCGCTAAAACATAAAATCTTTGTGTTTCGTTCTGTTGATAGATAAGAATATGCCTTGACAGATAAGAAGAGTTAATTGCATGCTTAATAAAGAGCAGACAGGACCCCATAAAACACAACCCACTAGAGTAGACTCCTAAGGTGTGTTTGGTAGGTTACATCAGGCGGTCATGGGTTTCCCTGTTGAGACATGCTCACATAACGGTACATTCCACTTAATTGCAAACCAAACACAATCTTATTCAATCGTCATTGCACTCTCTGCTCGAGGAGTTGAGAGGAGGTGAAAGCATCTTGCTTGAGTTAATTGCACTGACGGTCACACATCTCGTCGCGTATGTGCACTTAAGTCACACATCTGGAAAACGTGATTTTTTAGCCTCACAACTGAATAAGTGAGTGCAATTTGGTCACAAACTGGACACGTCATCCCGTTTTGGACTGGGACTTATTAGAAAACCTCTCGGATAATATTAGCAGGGCACGTTTTGCAAAAAATCCATCTTCTTTCCCGCACCTCCATCTCCAACTCCGGCAGCCTCGCCCGCCGGCCGCATCCGGAGCAAGCCCCTCCATGACGGCGCACTGCGGCGGCGCTCGGCCGCGAGGGCGCGAGCAGGGGGCGCGGTGGTGGCGGCGGCGCCCGGCTAGGTCACCGGAACGCGTTCCCTGGAGGGCAGGAAACTTACCTTGCGTCCATGCACGGCAGCCTCCGTAGTCTGTGGCCATGCACGACAACGACCGTGAGAACGGGGCTAGCGCCGGCGCCGGTCACCAAACTCCCCGCTGCCCGCAGCACCGCACCCTGGAGCATCGCGTCTCGCCACCGACAGCAAAGGTTCTGATACGTCTCAAACGTATCTATAATTTTTTATGTTCCATGCTTGTTTTATACCTATTGCTACATGTTTTATATACACATCATAGCATTTTTATGCATTTTCTGGGACTAACCTATTAACAAGATGCCACGGTGTCAGTTCCTGTTTTCTGCTGTTTTCCGTTTCAGAAAAGCTAGTCAGGAAATATTCTCGGAATTGGACGAAAATCAACGTACCCCAATATTTCACCGACACGAAGACGAAATCCGAAGGGCGCACGAAGAGGCGACCCAGGGCGGCCACACCACACCTGGGCGCGGCCCCCTTAGCCGGCGCGCCGAGGTCAGGTGTGGGGCCCTCGGGTGCCTGCTGCCGCCGCCCTTTCGCCTATTTATTCACCTCCTCCCGAAAATCCTAAGTACCCGAGCAAATATCCACGAAAAGTTCCGTCGCCGCCGCCGTCGTCAACCCTAGTTCGGGAGGGTTCTAAAACTCTTCCCGGCGCCCTGCCGGAGAGAGAGATCATCGCCGGAGGGCTCTACTTCATCATGCCCGCCTCCGGAGTGATGCGTGAGTAGTTCATCCTTGGACTACGGGTCCATAGCAGTAGTTAGATGGTTGTCTCTCCACTTTGTGCTATCATGTTTAGATTTTGTGAGCTGCCTAACATGATCAAGATCATAATATTGTAATGCTACATGTTGTATTTGCTGGGATCCGGTGAATAGTGATGTTATGATCAAGTTGTTTATCAATATATCTACTGTTTTATTTATGTTCTTGCATGCTCTCCGTTGCTAGTAGATGCTTTGGCCAAGTAGATGCTTGTGACTCCAAGAGGGAGTATTTATGCTCGATAGTGGGTCCATGCCTCCAGTAATCTGGACGAGTGACAGCAACGTTTAAGGTTGTGGATGTGCTGTTGCCACTAGGGATAAAATAACCGATACTTAGCTTAATGGTATGTCTGTTAAGTCTAATGTGTTTATTTACATTACACACTATTCTTAATGCAATAATCTGTTGCTAGCAACTTAATACTAGCGGGAGACACGAAACGTTATCTCGGTAGTGGATTATTTAGGCATGGATGCGGCTGGTAAGCGGTCCATGTATTATGTTGTAATGCCCAATAAATACTACAATAAACTGTCTTGTCATATATTACATTGTCATGCGCTCACTATTTGTCAATTGTCCAGCTGTAATTTATTTACCTAACATGCATGTTATCTTTTATGGAGAGACATCACTAGTGAACTGTGGACCCTGGTCCATTCCTCTACACTGATAAAAACACCTACTACAATCATCTGTTCTCTGTTACTTTCTGCAATCATACTTGTTCTCCACATCATGCGTTTAATCCTTTGTATTCAGCAAGCCGGGGAGATTGACAACCTTCCTGTTTCGTTGGGGCAAAATGGTTTTGTTGTGTTGTGTGTAGGTTCCACGTCAACACACCATATTCCTGGCGCCGTTGACAACCTTCTGAAGCGCTCCTGACTCCTACTGGTTCGATAATCTTGGTAGAATTACAAGGGAAAATTGTTGCTAAACTACATCATACCTTCCTCTTGGGGTCTCCCAATGAACGTGTGTTTTCACGTCATTAGGGTCACGAGCCGTCATCAGCTCGCTAACTCGTTTAATGTAATTAATAGGAAGATTGATGTTTCTAAATTAACGAGCATGCAATTAGGCAACTAATATTCAGGTATGTCTACCGCAATCAATGGAATCAATCAATAGGATCCGTTTTACTCTCACGGCGATTTATTGTTGTTATGCGACTTCTTGTATCGTTCCCTTGGCCGAACTGCTTGCATCCGTCGCACTGGAACTGGAAGGCGGAACCTCCTGTGGTCAGTGGTCACCAGCCTCAGCTCGTGCTCCGGGTGGAACAAGTGCCGGCACCACCGCGGCCCCTGCTCGCGCCCTCGCGGCCGAGCGCCGCCGCAGTGCGATGTTCTGGCGGGGCTTGCTCGGGATGTGGCCGGCGGGCGGGGCTGCCTGAGTTGGAGATGGAGGTAGGGGGAAGAAGATGGATTTCTTGCAAAATGTCCCCTGCTAATATTATCCGAGAGGTTTTCTAAAAGTTCCAGTCCAAAACGGTATGACGTGTCCTGTTTGTGACCAAATTGTACCCACTTGTTTAGTTGTGTGACCCGTTTTTAACGTTTTCCAGATGTGTGATTTAAGTGTACATATGCGACGAAATGTGTGACCCCAGTGCAATTAACTCATCTTGCTATTACCACCGGAGCACGTTGTTCTTTTAACCCACGTGCTAGTATCCGACAACCACACATTCCGATTCCTTTTTTACCGTCGTGTGATGTGATGATTTGTACAATAGATTTTGGTGCAGAACAATGCGGCGCAATATGCTGGCCGAAAATCGGCATGTCGGCAGCGAATCCACGCATCCGTTGCTATCAACCGTACTTTGGCACATCTGCCCTCTGGGTTTTGTAAGCACGGTCTTCCATTCGGAGAAAGCAACTTGCCGAACGCGTAATAACCGTTCTGAGTTTCGGCTACCACTTGGATTAAAGGATTGGGAACGGGAGAGTAAACTGTACACGACATGCCTTTAATTATCTAGGGAACACATGTAATGTAATTTCGATTCGTTCCCTTTACGCAACGATAGCAGCTACTCCTTCCCTTTTTTAATATAAGATGTTTTAGGTGTTGTACATGTTGTATACATGCACACAAAAATGTGTCTACATATATTTGTATACATGTGCATGTGGACAAATGGTAAAACATCTTATATTAAAAAACAGAGAGTAGTAGAGTTTATTTTATCATGATGATTAAGCCTGTTGACTTTTAATCGGACGGCTCAGTCAAATTCTCTCTCTTTTATAGGGTACACATGTCAAATCCTCAAGGACATGTACTTGTATTCATCCCGGTGGTTAGGGCATAGCACTGGCACTGTCAGCGAGCAATTAGTTAGCCCTTTTTGTTGCTTTGAGTAGGTTTTGTCCCTATAAAACAAGGAAAGATTCCATAGTTCGAGTAATTAGAGGGAATGATTGAACTGAAAGCTAGCGGCATCTCCGCGCATTTGATGCGTTCCCTTCTTCGCCTTTTAACTTTTATTATAGATTGATCGCGCAGTTGAACTCATCAGCAGAAAATAAAATACAAAAGTAGGCTTTTCAGTTTGATGTCGTGCATTGACTTTGACCCACTTGATCAACTCCACTGGGTTTTTATTCCCTCATGTGTTTCATATGGTGCTCAAGAAAGCTGCGTCAGGACAACCAGTCCAGCACTCACAGATTTGAAGCTGCTTTCCCTTCCCCTCCCCTTGCTGCAGTAGAGAAAGGCGAAGAGAGGGCGAATCCGTCTCCACCCCGTCTTCCCGGCGCCGCCGTGGGTTCCCCTCCCCTTCTCCGTCCGCTCCAGCGGCGGAAGGGTGGGGAACCCCGGATCTGTGCGTCTGGGTTGTACATAGGGTTTGGGGGAGTGTGGTCGGCGGCGGTGCTTCCGTGGGTGCGGCCCGGCCGCGTTTGGCCAGTGTTTCTTCCCGATCTGAGCACCCTCTCGCCGGAGTTCTGTGCTGCGGCGACGGATCGGTGGAAGTTCCCCTGCGTGGTCGTCTTGGCAACGGCGACGTCCGCGTGATTTGGGGATGGTGTCCTTCGGCCCGGCTGTCGACGCTCCGCCGTTTCCTCCGTCGGCGGGGTGGGGCTGGTAAGGTATGTGAGGAGGGTTCTGCTCGGGGTCGGGCCCAGCACAGGGGTGGTGGTCCGGTGGTGGCTGATCTGTTGCAGTTCGGTGCGTTCTGCGTCTGCTGCTGGATCAGGAGCTGGGAGCGCCGAGGCCGTTGCTCGTTCATCGTCTTAGATTCCGGCGCCCGTCGTCGGATGGCTCTTGCTTCAAAGGCGTGGAGGTGTTCCTTCTCTCAGGGCTGGTGGTTTGCTTTCTTCTCCGGCGGCGTGCTGGCGGTAGAAGTAGCTAGCTTGGCGTGTGTGTGCTGGGTCTCTTTCGTCTCCGGCAGTGTGTGTGAGTTCCTGTGTGTTGTATGTGTCCTTTGTTCTTGCTCTTTCTTATGAATATATGCAGGTTCTTTCTCAAAAAAAAAAAAAAAAAAAGAAGCTGCGTCAGCTATAGGCAGTGGTTCAGCCAATGGATTATGGCAAGTTCCACTAATTTGAGAATTAATGGAGGCTGGTGACGAGAACAGCTGCAACAAACGGAGCTTGTTCAGACAGGGGGTTTTATGAAAATTTACCGTCCAAAACGGATTGACAAGTGGGGCCAGTGACCTGCGTGCACGCACTTGTCGAGTTGTGTGACCAAATAATCACATTCTGCAGAAGTGTGACTTAAGTGTACATTGACGTCGAGTTGTGTGACCGCGGGTGCCATTAACTCATATAAAAAGGCTGTTTAGTTTAGTTGACCCTGTTGATACTCCGGGATTTGGTGTTTTGAAATCGTAGTGCCTGCTTTGTTCTCTGAATATAGACACCTCTACCTGCTTCGCTCAAGCGCTTGTGCTCCACTAGTCCTCGTTAGCTGAGAGGTTGCTTGATGGCCTTTTTTTTTTTTTTTTTTTTTTTGAGAACTGAACCTGCATACATTCAACAAAGAAGAACAGAAACAAGAACAGATGCATACACAGGCTCACACACACACTGTCGAAACCTAAGCACCGGAGCAACAGCTGAGAAGCTGAACCACCAGGAAACACGCCGCCGAAGGAAGAAGGAGCACCACCATGCCTTGAAGAAACTGGAGTCACCCGCCGTGGAACGCCGGGATATAGAACGATGAACGACCGTCGGCCAAGATGCTCCCACCACTCGATGCAGCAGAAGAAGCCGAAGAACCGACCCTCCCGCAGCAGATCGACCACCAGCACACCACCAACCCTGCACCAGAGCCAGATCCGAACCGAAAGAGCTCCAGGAGCCAACCTCACAAGCTTCACGGAGACGAGGGAGCAGTCGCCGCCGTAGCAGGGAAGAAGCCGGAGGACAAAAGTCCAAACGGTGGTCGCCGCCACCGCCTCGCCGACCACCGCTAGACACCAAAGGGCCACCGATTCCTCGCTGCCCCACCAAGGCAAAGCAGCGAGATGAGGAGAACCGAGACCACCTTATTCGCCGCCGCGCCGCCGCCGTCCCCATCCAGGCCGCAGCGCACGAAACCCTACTCCTACTATCTACACGCCGAGACCGAAGCACCGAGGTTCCCCCACCCTCCCGCCGCCGAAGCGACCGACGGAGGAGGAGGGAACCGCCGGCCTTGGCCGCGGCGGAGCGAGGAACTGGTACCGCCGCCCTGGTCGCCTACCTTATCGCCTCAGAGCGAAAGGATAAGGGAGGAGGCCTTGATCTATCTTGATTTCCCTTGTTCTCGAAACGAGATTGCTTGATCTGAAGTGCCATCCTTTTCACTGTCCTTGGCACTGATCCTTCGTCTGTTCCTCCCGCCCTGCCGTGGTGACAGTGATGTCAGTTGGCCTGCACTGCACGCCCGTAGGCCGTAGCTATCGAAGTATTGATCTTCCGATGCGATATCTCCATCGCCAATCTCCCATCACATAACTGGCCTAGCAGAGTTTTCTCGAGGCCTCGACACGAGGCTGGCTAGGTTCGGTGAAGATGTTCGATTTCGCAGCTCCATCGGCACAGCATGGCAAGCTAACGTCAGGATGCTGAGCTCCTTGCCCCTTGACGTGAACGATCATGCTTACCATTGGCAACAGGTCCAGGGGAACAATCATGCAAATTTATGTCATCCAATCCAACCGGTGCAAGACTGTATCTAGAATTTTTTTTTTTTTTTTTTTTGATGCCTCTGGATTGGTACATCTGTAGTATCTGAACTTAACACACCAACTCACACCACACGCACACACTCAACACCACACACACCCTAGTGTGCTAAGACCTACAGATCTATACAAACCCCACGCGTTTTATGACTCCTATCGCTGTGGCTCGAACGCGTGCTGAGAGAGGCCAGCAAAGAATAATACACTGCCCCTAGTGAACAGTGTTCCCTGGTGAGGCACCAAGAATTCGCTCCCTAGCGGAGTCGAACCTCGATGGGTACGTTGGCCACTGCCGGACGTTACCACCGGGCCACTGGCCCGTCCTCACTGTATCTAGAGTTAGGCCTGCCCATGGCCTTTGACCATACCAGGCTAAAGCTCTAGCAACGTCCTCCCTCTTCAGATAAACTATCTTTGCCGATCTCGTTGGCCGATGGGCGATGGATCCGCACGCCACAGAAGGGCGTAGCGTAGGATATCAGTAGACAGACTGGGTGAGAAGTCTGACATAACACTCTTCCTCCTCCGATTCTTCTTCAAGCCGAGCACATTCGAAGGGCATGGAGGACAATTAAACAAGACAGTGAGCGAGCAGGGCCCTGCCTGATGAGCCAGCACAGCACGCTACATGATGCTTAGATTTGGTTGGTAAGACGATGGCCCAGAGCTAAATATGTGCGTACTGCATGGTGGGACCAAAAAAGGGAAAAGAGGAGAGCTCAGAGACGGGAGAGAAAGCTGATGGACCGAAAGGCACGGCGAGTTGACACCAAAGAACACAGTGACACGAACGATTTCCTGCAGGGCGTGCCTGGAGACTGGCAGTGTCGTATACTAAATACGGAGTAGTACTAGCCACTAGCAGCAAACAGACGAGTTCGTGTGAGTTTATCTAGGAGATCGTCCAATTCAGACTCCGATTTCCGTCCTGGACGTTTTTTTGACAAAACGATCAGGAGGATTTACGGACCTGTTCCGGTCCTGCTGAAAATACTGAGCGACAAGTCAAAAAAAAATACTGATACTCTAGTGCAATCGGAAAACTACGGCTCGGAAAACTGTCACGCCAATCCAATCGGGGCAACGGTATTTCTTCACAATTTCAGAGGTTTCTTCATCTAAAAAAAGTTCAGATGTTTCAGTTCGGCTACATAGATCTCATGCAGAGGATACTCTAGTGCAAGAAAGTTTTGGGCCTCGACCTGTTAAAGTTTTTGTACAGGATTACTCCGAACCGCTTGGCCACCTGTAGCCTCAAATCGCTTGGGCTAGTAGGCCGGCCCATTTTAAGGAAATTGCATAGGAAAAAGTATAGATTTCACCCTGAAATGTCACACATCGGATGCATTTCACCTGAACTTTGAAACCGGTTAATTTCAACCCTAAAATCTACCAAACCGGACAAATGACCCCCTACGGTGGTTTTGCATAATTTGAGCTATTTTGTGCGACGACGTGGCAATGACGTGGCGTTGGTCAGAAAATAACATCGCAGCGTGGGCCCCACCTCTCATCTGCTCTTCTCTGTGGCGTTGACTCTCAAGTTCGGGCCATCAGGGGAAGGGAGCGTCGGGGATGGGAATCCATCCTTAGCGTGAGCACTGAGCAGTGTATTGAGCCGGCCGAGTTCCGGCTGTCGTGGGTTTGTCATGTCTGGTGTCATAAATGACTTCGTAGGTGTGGGATTACGCGAGTCAAGCATCTTCGAGCTTGGGATCGCAGGAACAAAGATCAACACAGATTTACCCAGGTTCGGCCCCCTCAATGTGAGGTAAAGGACCTACTTCCTGCCTACCCTAGATTGATATTGATATGATAATTGAGGTGTTACAATGGAGGCGATCCGATCTGGTACTCGCCGTATCAGCTAAGGTTTTTTTGGGGCTTGACCCTCTAAGTCTTGCGAGTCCTCTTTATATACACAGAGCTCGTCAGGTTACAAAGGAAATTTTCTCCCCAAGGAATATATTAACCAGGACCTACCCGGAGTCTAACTCGCCTCCGTGCCTTCTAGACTCTTCCCCTTGTGACGGTACGACGTTGGGTTTGTTCCCACGTAGGCCTTGGCCTATGCAAAATAAGGTAAGTCGCACTGTCATGGGCCGCGGGTTAACCTAAAGAGTACTCCCCCGACATTAGCCCCCAAGTTTAGCTTGGATTTCGAGTGAAGGCTTCTCCGTCTTAATGAACCACTGAGCCGCGCACATGAATTATCCCAGCTGAACTCCAATTTTCATATTGCCAATCTGCGGCTTATAACTCTTCTTGGCGACTCAATAGCGCGACTTAACCTGCCTTGACGGTTGATTCCCAGATCTGAACGTCTTCCACGCCTGAGCTATTATCCCGGCTCATCGTTTTTCCAGCGTTCTGCATCAAGACCTGCATTACGCATCCGCCGCCTCCAATCCGCTTCTCGTACTCACAATCCTTTGGTGGAGATCTCCATCAATCTGAGAAATGTCTCGCCGCAAGTGCAACTGGGAAGGCTCGTGGATCGACGAGGATTTCTGGAATCCCTAACTGCACGCGGCCTTCTTCCACCAAAAGATCAATGCGAATGGCGAGCGGCTGGTGAGGAGGTAATTCCCAACCCTCAACCAGGAGAAGTAGTGATATTCGCGGAGCATGTTGAGCGCGGGTTCAAGCCCCAGGTTCTCTCTTCTTCCGTTCCTTGATGCAGCGGTTGGGTCTCCGCTTCCATGATATTGGCCCTAATTCGATGTTGCAAGTGAGCAACTTCCACGTCCTCTGCGAAGATTATCTGGGTATCCCGCCTTCAATAGATTTCTGGCTTGCTCTTTTCAATTGCAATAGCCAAAGGGAAACCACAGATGGTCCCTTTCTCCAATGCGGCGCCGTTTCCTTCCAACGCCGTAGGGGTAGTATTTTCCCAAAACTAACCCTTGCCAAGAAAATTAAGGATTGGCAAAGAACATTCTTCTATTGCAAAAACACTTCTCCTGAGGGTGAAATTCCTCTTCCTCTTTGGTCTCCTCTTCCCTTCGAGGCTACCGATGCTCTGTCTTCTAAATCTGATCCTTCTTCGTTGCCCTTTATCGAATCCCTTTTGGACAAGGTGAGGGCGCTGACACTCCATGGTCTCACTGGATTAGATCTCATATCTTGCTGGACTAAATGGCGAATTCAGCCTGTGAGTCGCCGCTCGCGACTTATATGGATTTCACTTGTCATGCAAACGATGTCGACCGTACTTGCCCTGAAGATTGGGACAAGGGGAATGGATAAATTTCATTCGCCGAGTGACGGACGAGGATATCGACTCGTATGATAACGTCGGGCTTGCTCCCTTCTGGGCTGAGCACAAGCCTTTTGTGGTAATGTTTACTTGTCACTTGTTTCCTCCAAATTCCTTCTCCAAAATTAATTATTTCTGACCCGAGCTCCTTTTCAGATCGACCCCTATTTCTGGGTTCTTCCCTCAGAGGACGCGACTTGAACCAAGAAACCCGGCTGAGTCGTCAAAGCAAGCCGCAGCCTTTGGCAAGGATACATTATGCAGATATTGTCTCCGAGCCTGAGGTAGCGCTTCTGAAGAGGAGCAACAAATGGCCGACTCTTCTGTCCTCGACTCCAAATACACCTTTCTTGGAACTTCCTGAGGTGCCTCGCAGGTCCTCAAACGTTTTATGCAGAGCTCAGAAGACCCCGCGCAACCTGAGAAACGCCGCAAAGCCTTGGCGCTACTGATAGAAACAAGAACTGCCAAATCTTTAAAACTTGCTGATCCTGACAAGACGCTTTCCTTCCGAGGCTGTTGCAAAGGACTGCTTCTCAATGAGCTCGGGTAATTGTTTGCGACTTTCTCCTTTTCCTTTTGTGCTTGCGTTTTTGGCAAGGAATTGCTGATCACCACTTTTTTCATACTCTGTAGGTTCAGATTTGCAAGGTTTATCTTCTCCTTCCTCTGGTTGCCTGATGAAGAGTATCCGTGTCGCCTCTGGGTATGGTTCGCCTTCTTTTCAATGTTGCGGCTCTGCTAGGTCAGCTTATTAACCATCAATATTTTGCAGGGCCATGCTTGAAGAGGATACCAAGTCTAATTCCCACCGCTTCTTCTCAGCCAGCTATGAGCGAGGATGATGCTGCTGATGAAAACGTGGGAAACAGTGATGGTGCGACTCATCCAAGGCCATCCCTGGAGGAAGGTATTGCTGATGCGGCTCCTGCCACGACTCCAGTCGCAGCTCCATCCGCAACTCCTGCTGTTGGTAGGGTATCTACTGAAGATAGAATTCCAGCTCCAGGAAATAGTTCCAAGTCAATTGCGGATGCCATAATTGCTGCTGGAGATAAGCATGCTGCTCTGCGCGGCCTAGTTGAGCAATTTTCTTCAAGTCGCCAGGTACATATACCGTAGCCCCCAAGGATCAAAACCTTGTGTCATCGCACGGGGTGTTGATTCTTTTCTGGCTCCAAATCTCGAGCCCCCAAGTTCCTGGATAGTTTACCCATGCATTTTGCTCTGTTTATTTTCAGCTTGAACTGTCCTTGCTTGATGCTTCTGGCTCAATAAAGGGTAAAGGCATTTCCATAGATCATCCTGAAGTGATGCAGTCTCCCCTGGAGGCATAATGAGGTCATTAGGGACCAGATCAGGAAATAAAATCTCTCAAAGGTCAACTCGACTCCTGTGAAGAGCAATTTAAAGAACTTGAAGCGATATGCGCAGCGACTCATGGAGAAAGACGAAGTCATTAGATCTTTGCGAGAAGGGCTGACTCTTAAATCTGAATTGATTGATCGTCTGAAGGAGACCACGCAAAGGAACTCGCCGCGCGAGATGAAAAATATAACTCGCTGTTCAAAGCCTTTGAGGGTTTTGGCTCCATGTCAAATCAGCCATCCTGCAGCTTGCTGGTTCGTCTTTTATTCCTTTAATCATTATATTTTGGGTACCAACGTGAGTCGCTGACTTGTTTCTTGTCTTTTCTTTCTTGACATAGGGCCTGAGGCCCCAGTGTCCCGCTCCAACTTGAAGGATCAACTGGTATATCTGTCAGACTTCAGTCAGCGCTTCTTAAAGGTTACCAAGGAAGTTATGACGGTAATCTCTCCTGCGACTGATGGCCCAACATCTTGCGAGTATTGGATAAATAAACTGCTCAAGGCTCCGCATTATGTCTCTGATTGGAAACGATCCTCTGCTCGCACCGGAGCCGCGCATGTCTTGACATTGCTCCGAGCATATTATCCAGAGATAGATGTTGGCAAGATTGCTCGCCACGGCCGGCGATGAGCGCGGATGATACTGAACTGCCAATAAGCGAATACTTCGACATCTGGAAAGGGATGCGCGGTATGCCACAAAATTTGTTGATAATTTAGACTTGGGCACTTATCTCGAAAAATTCAATCTTGATGGGAGCAAGGTGCCAAAGGAAAAGTCCACAGGAGCTGAGTCATCCGGGCTACTACTCCATCAACAGATCTGGTGGCCCTTCTGCCTCGTCTGGCGCGCCCTGATTATTAGGGCACCTGCGACTGCAACCGCGAGACAAGCCGCGCCAATTCCCACTCCTGTAGCTCGGAAGAAAAAATAAATAATGTGGGACATGCCCGTTAGTCTGTAAGACATTCATGTATTATAAACAGTATTTTGGTGACCTATAAGCAGGTTCTTTTCATGATAATTCCATTAAGTAGACGCTCGCGCGGCTCAGTATTTCCTAGGAACATGTGTGTTCAGGGTCGAGAGCGGCCATGATAGGCAATCAAGCTCGATTGACGCCACACCCCAGTACTTTGGCCGCATAATGCAAGACGCTTCTAGCTTAAGGATTGCCACTCGTTTGGCAAAATTTGAGGTGCGATTGGTACTCGCGATGCTCGTAAGGAGCCCTCAAGGGTCAGTGATATATGAAATTCAAAAGACTCAGCGACTCAATGATAGTTGAGGCGAAACGACAAGCCCTTGAATGTCAAGGGTGCCGGCTTTATTTCATAATCACTCGATTTTTACAGGGTGTTACAGGATGATGCAGGCCCTTTAATGCGGTTTTCTGTTCCCCGCAGGCCATGCATACTTGATACTCATCGCACTTAGTTGCGAATTAATACTCCTAACGGAGTGGGTTGAACACCTGATTGGTTCAATTTTGAGTCGCTAAAAGCGACTCGGGTCGAGCATGATAGCTCCGATGTGTGTTCATGTTGAAGCAGAGAGCAAGTTTGTTAGGGATTAGCCGCACTGAGCTGCGACTTATGTTGAGTTGAGTCTGCTTTGTAAGGACTCACGATAACTGAACCTCTTTGGCTGGGGTTGTTGATCGAGGCTGGGTCTATGCACATGCGCCATTTCTTGTCTTCTTTTTGTATCAAAGCGACCTCTGGGGCATTATCTTGCTGATGCGCGACTTCTCGGTGGGAATTTACCATCCGGTGGCTGCATCCTGTTGGCCGCCTCCGCGGTACCTCCAACGCGACTCGTTTTGAGCTGCGATTACCGATCTGCGACTGATATCCATGTGAGGAGTTGGCGATGCAAGCTTCTTCTGCGAGTGCTGAGCCTGCGTTCTCGCATTCTAACGCTCTCTGCCTGTCTCCATATATTGTAATAACACCGTTTGGTCCGGTATCTTTAACTGTAGGTAGACGTAGCAGGGGCGGGCGGTGAATTTGACATAGGCTTCTCTTCCAAAGATCGCATGATATGAGCTCTTGACTGCTACAACCTCAAAGTCTAGGAGCTCTGTGCGGAAGTTCCGCTCTGTCCAAAGCTAACTTCAAGGTTATCTTTCCGATTGGTCGCGTAACAGCTCCTGGGATTATGCCTTGAATTTCTTTCCTGGATGGTCGCAGCCGCGACTCGGGTATATTCATTCTTCGGAGCGTGTCTTGATATAGGATGTTTACTCTTCCTCCTCCGTCCATTAGGACCTTACTTAACTTGTATCCCGCGACTTCAGGCGTGACCACAAGAGCTGGCTGTCCTGGATCTTTACTTCTGGGGGGTGATCGCGCGACTCCAAATAACCGATTGCTCTGTCCACGATGGTACCTTTCTGGCGTTGAAATCTGCCACTCCTCCGGCTTCCATCCGTTGTTTGTACTTCCACTGTATGAAACTGTCCTATGTTTCTTCTAGGTAAAACGTCAGGCCCTTGATGAGAGCTAGATTTATTCTTGTGCTGCATTGATCCACTGCGCCGCATCTGGCGTGTCGCCTTCTTTCCACCTCCGGTAATAATGACATTGCGCCTTTGTGTGACTCGCTGGCCTGCCATCTCTCCTGCGATGTAAGTCGCAGGGAACGTCAAAGATCCCCTTGCAGTTATTAGGGAATGAGGCCTTATCACTTCCTTGCTCCTTCATCTGGTGTGCACGATGTTCAGTTTGCGCGACTTGCAATTTCTCTGTTGGGTTCTGTGATAAGCCGCCTGTCCCCTTATCTGTCTTTGCGTACTTGTCAGCTGTTGCCAAAAGCTGGTCGAAACTATCAATCTTGTGCTCAGCGCGACTTAATTGTGCACCAGCGGCTCAAATCTACAGTTCTTCCTCATAGCTTGTATTGCAGCTGTACTGTTAAGTTCTTGGCGGAGCCAAGGATCTCCGCGACTCTTTTGATCCAGTCACCGCTTGATTCGTCCTCCTTTTGAACGCATTGTCTAAGGTTTTTCATGTCTTCTGTTTGGAATCTGTTGATGAACTTGTCCTTCAAGTCTTCCCATGTGCTTATTGATTTTGATGGCAGCTTAACAGCCAATCCCTGGCTTCTCCCTGTATTGCCAAGTGGAAATATTTCGCACGCACTTCCTGAGTTACATCAGTCCCTGTCATGCTTGCCTCATAATCTTCTATCCATAAGGCAGGGTCTTGGTCACTGATAGGTGGTGACTCGCTGCGACTCACCGAAGTTCGGGGGGAAACGAGTGAGCCGTATTTCCTCTCCAAAACATGCTGGTCCTTTAATAATGAATAGGAGTTTACTGGCGCTGAATCTTCATCTGAGTCAGTTTCAATCTGGGCTGGCTGAGTCGCCCGGACGTCTGTGACTCGCCTTCTATCTTCTTTTCTTTTTCCAATGATACCTGCAAACCTGCTAGCTGGTTGACCACTTCTTCGACGCTG
This sequence comes from Poa pratensis, assembly GCA_947311845.1. Lineage (NCBI taxonomy): Eukaryota > Viridiplantae > Streptophyta > Magnoliopsida > Poales > Poaceae > Poa > Poa pratensis. The sequence goes on from CAMZMU010000123.1 coordinate 8,365,393, forward strand.
CACTTTTCTCCTCCCCATGATACCTCGTGTTGCGGCTCATTGGGCGTGACTCCATACATATTTGCTTGTTGTAAGGCAGCGGTTTGTAGGATCGATCGCATGGCGAGCTTCCTTATCAGCTCGTGTGTCTCCAACCGGTGCTATCTCGACAATATTCCTATCGCGGCATGCACGTTGCTCTCGGGTCGCCGTGGAACTGTGGTTTCATCTCTCCTCTGTCCATCTTGATCTGATGCTTTTGCTGCCAACGACGGAGTCGCCAATCTTCTTCTTGGAGTTTCTTGCGCTCAGATGTCGTCTTGGTTCGGACCGCCTGATGCTTTTGCTGCCAGCGACGGAGTCGTCGATCTTCTTCTTGGAGTTTTTCGCGCTCAGCCGCGAGTCTTTGCGCCTCTTCATAGAGTTCCGTCCTGATAGCTTCAATTTCTTCAATCTTGAGGTCTCCTTCCTGATTTGGTAGAGATCCCCAAACAGGTCTTGTCGGACGGGGATGGGTAGTTTTGCTGTAGCTTGTGCAGCTCCAACACGCGGACCCTGACCGGCCGCAGTTTCCTCCCCGACTCGCTTCCTTGAGTCGCATCTATAGGTCACGACTGACGGATCCGACGAAAACTTTCACTGATCCGATGGGAACAATGTATCCAAACTCGATGTGATCTGCCTCGGGTCCCCACTCTGAGTCGTCGATGAAGGGGACTCCATTGATGTCTTCAACTTGGCCGATGGCGATGTCCTTGAAGCCTGATTTCGATCCTGCGCGGAACGTGACGCTTTTGACCGCAGGCCCCACGGTGGGCGCCAACTGTCGTGGGTTTGTCACGTCAGGTGTCATAGATGACTTCGTAGGTGTGGGATTACGCGAGTCAAGCATCTCCGAGCTTGGGATCGCAGGAACAAAGATTTACCCAGGTTCGGCCCCCTCAATGTGAGGTAAAAGACCTACTTCCTGCCTACCCTAGATTGGTATTGATATGATAATCGAGGTGTTACAATGGAGGCGATCCGATCTGGTACTCGTCGTATCAGCTAGGTTTTTTTTGGGGCTTGACCCTCTAAGTCCTGCGAGTCCTCTTATATACACAGAGGCTCGTCAGGTTACAAAGAAAACTTTCTCCACAAGGAATATATTAACCAGGACCTACCCGGAGTCTAACTCGCCTCCGTGCCTTCTAGACTCTTCCCCTTGTGACGGTACGATGTTGGGTTTGTTCCCACGTAGGCCTTGGCCTATGCAAAATAAGGTAAGTCGCACTGTCATGGGCCGCGGGTTAACCTAAAGAGTACTCCCCCGACACCGGCGGCACGACCCCGGACAAGTCTTTGAAGGAGAGGTCAAGGCGGTAGAGCCGGTAGAGCGCGTCGAGCGATGGAAGGATCTTGCCGGAGAGCGCGTTGCGGGAGAGGAAGAGCAGCTTGGGCCGAGGAGCGGCGAGAGGTCCGGGACGGCGCCCGAGAGCGCGTTCCCCTTGAGGCTGAGCACGCGGAGCGCGTCGAGCCGGGCGAGCGGCCGGAGCGCGTCGGCCCCGGACAGGCCGAGCCCCTTGTCACATCCCAAATTTTAGAACTAAGAAAAACTTAGTTTTACAAGACCCAAAATTCAGAGCCAACAAAAACTTTTTGAAATATTTCACTAATGATTGTATTTTTCTTCCAATTGCTCTGTTTGACCTTGTGTGACTTGTTGTTTAAGTTGTTTGACTAGTAAATATTAACCTAAAGACCCAACCAAGATGAAAATATATTTAACCTTGGTGATCATGTCATGACAAGAAAATCTTCCATATATCTTTTCCATTCTTATTTCTGGCCAAAGTCCATTTCAATGATACTTGGTTTAGCAACCACCAAAATACCCACTCTTGCGAAAGTAAAAGTACTTCCAAAATTATGTGTTCCCAAAAATATGGAGATCTATATACTATCTCCAACCTCGATATCTCCTTTGTATTTGTAGCTCTTATTTTAAACTCATACTTTCATTCTTTTTGGAAATAATAAGAGTGGGAAATATACTACCCATATATGTTATCAACCCTTTTGAGAAGTATCAAATTATTGAACTAAGCTTGTTTCAACACCATACTTGGCATGATGATGCTTGATCACCATCCCACCACCCATCTGAATATTTGAAATTTGGTTGAAAACTTATAATGTTTGCTTGTTTGACTTATGTTTGTGTTGATTGTTATTTCCTTGCTTTATTGTTTGCTCAGGTGAATAATTACATAATTGTACTTGAACCTTGGGTTGAAAACCCACTAATCACAAATTTGGAATGTGACTTAAAACAAAACAAGAAAACCAAAACTTCTCACACACTTAAAATAAAATCCCAATTAAAAGAGATGATCTTATTTAAATTTCTCTCTCTCCCTATTTCCATGTTTTGTCATAATAGTTATTTTATCTTATAAAATTCTAGGAATGAGAGGAGATAATAATCCCCTCACTTCCATATCACTCCCTCCTCAAATAAATATACTTTTCAATTTAAAACTGGTATTTCCACTTTTTGTGTTTCAATGCCTCTTTGCATCCATATTAATTTGCGAAACAATGCACTAATTAGTTTGGCACCATTTAAAAACAAATGCCAAACTTGCCTTAACGAAATTCAAATCAATGAAAGTGTTCAAACTTGCAAAACAAAAATAGTTTGGCATCCTATATTTGTCAAGGAAGTTCCAATAGTTCAAAACAATATATCTCACTTGCTTTTGAAATACTAAATGAGTATCAAATTGGTTTTACCAAAAATAACATATTTAAACCCTATGAATAAATGTGGTTCAAAACATTTAATTTTGCAACACCAATTTTTGTGGAGCTTCTACATGTTATGAGGAGGCTACATGAATATTTCCAGATTTTTATAAAATGCTTTAGTGCCTCAATTAAATCCCTAAAATGCTGCTGGTTTTAAATAAAGAAACAAAAACAGAGGAATTCAGAGAAATGCAGGGGGTTTTCTGCAAACTCACCTTCTTCTTCCTGTAGCGACCGAGCCGCACCCGCTCGAGCTCGCCGTCGCGCTGACCACCGACCGTCGCCGTACTGCCCGAGTTGGATAAGAACGCCGCGCCAGCCTACTGCCCTGCTCCTCCGCGACCATTGACCAGCAGAAGAGCACGTGGGTCGCTCCCCCATCGCTGCCCATGCTCGCCCAATCCACGCGGCCAGAGCACGTCGACGCCGGCCCCGATCTCCACCACCTCAGCTCCTCGGCAAGCATCGCTCATCCTGGCCGTCCTCCTCGCTCGCCGAAGTCCCGCAGACACCTCGACGTCACGCCCCCTGCCCCACGGTGACGCAACCGCGCTTACGACCTCTGACGGGTGCGCCATGGACGCCGTCCGTGCGCACGACGGCCACCTACCCTCCCTAGCCTCTCCACACACGCCAGAACCCTAACGGAGACTTACGCCGTCGCTGCACCGCCCAAGGAAGCCAATGGCGCGCCAGCTCGCCCCCTAGCCCTCTCCTGCGCCCTGTCCACGGTACTCCGACCATCGGCCTATATAAAGGGCACCCGACCCCGTCGAAACACCAAACCGCCACCACTGCCTCCCACTCCACTCTCCACTCACCCGTGCACCGCCAGGAGGGCGGCACGCTTCTGCTCCCTCACTGTCGTGGTCGGAATCGTCCGCCACGACCGTCGGTGCCGAGGTCGAGGTCGACCATGGCCACGACACCACGCCCTCTCCATTCTCTATTCTCTGCCCCCAAACATTCATTCCCATCGACACCGCACTCACACGCCCTAGTTTCCCTCTGTTTCGTGCACAGAAGAAGTGCCAGGAGCTCGCCGGAGTTCCGCCGAGGCCGAGGAAGCAGAGGAGTTCGCCGTGGTCAAGCTGTGCGTCCCCGAGCCGTACAACGGTGATAACCCCCAAGAGCGGGGATCACTGCAGCACCTCTCAATGTGGAAGTAAGGTATCGATCCGCAGGAGCAAGAAGGAAAAGTTATCTATTCCCTACAACTAAAGTGTCACAAGTTTTAGTTGATTATGCACTAAACAAGTTTAAGGAACAAGATGGTTGATTTAATGGATGAAAGTTTAATGCAACAAAACAAGAATGTAAAAGTGTCCCAATCCTCTTCAATGCAAGAGGACAAGACAAAGGTTTTCTGTTATAGGAACAATGGACATGGGTTCACTTAATCCTCTCTCTCTCTCATCTATGGTGATTATCATGTTATAGATAAAGTACACACAATTGTCATGTTTTAATGGTAGCTTTTATGACGGCTATATGTCCTAAAACACATAGTTGAAAGAAGTACTCATTTGTGTTGCTAGGTCACCCCTCGTAAGGCTAGCGTGGTTGCTGTCACTCCCACATCATACTCTTTCTTTTTACCCCCAGATAAAGGATGTTGGGCTGTATTTCACATGTCACGCAATACATATGCCGTGTCACATCGGCCATCCCGTACCTACATACATCATACTTCATAATGGACAATATTCTAAACACTAGTGCAATGATTCATAATTCGTGTGCATGACCACATCTCTCTCATCTATCCACACTTGGTGGTGTCAATCACCTCATGACAAGGATAAACAAGGCATTATGCATAAATCAAACCATCACATGCATCATAGAATATCTCCAAAGTATGACAAATCATAAAAGTTCCAACACAACAGTAAATGCATAACAAATCATCTCATACCACAATATCCACCATAGAAATTACCTAGATGACCGTAATCATGTTCAGCAGCTCATATGGTACTAATTAGTGAAGCTCAAAGAGAGGAGAGATACATAAGTTACCACCACAAACCCAAGTCCAGGGGGTGGACTACTCCCCCTTCATCATGGAGACGGTGGAGAAGTCGTTGGAGAAGATGGAGACCACCCCGGCAGCGCCCCGCCGGAGTTTTCCCCCTCCAATCTGCAGCTCCAGGTCTCTGTTTAGTGGTTTCTGTGTTTCGGCGGCGCTCCCTTTCGCGAAAGCCCTGGGGGGTCTATATATAGTCGTTTTTAGATCAAGACGAAGCTTCAGGAAGAAAGATCGACGGCAGCGGAGGCCCGAGGGCCAGGATGGGGGACCCCACGCGGTCAGGGAATCTGGCCGCGTGGGCCCACCCCTTTTGGCCTTCTGGTCTCCGTTTCTTCGATTCCTTTGCGCCTACGTTTCATTCCTTCCAAAAAAGTGACCCCGTAAAGTTTCAGGTCATTTGGACGTCGTTTGGGTCCCTGAAACATCAAAATATAGAAAAAGGGGTTTTCTGACAGCGCAGGGTTAATTCCAGAAAAATGGGAAGTTGTTAATTATCCCCAAAACTCAATATAAATCATGAATATAACCCTTATATGATGCAAATAACATGGAATAACATGTAATAAAAAGTAAAGTTCATGTATGCATTTTACATGCATCAAACGGCCGCCAGGACCTTCCCCGACCATTCGCAGCCGACCCCGACCACCTCCGCCGCCTCCCGAACCCTCTAGGTGAGCCTCCGACTCGCCGTCATCGTCACGGGCATGGCGGCGCCGCTCAAATAAGGTCGCTGTCGCAGCGTCTAGCGTGCGCCGTTGGATCGCAATCCAACGGGCGCGTACCGCTTCGCGATATAACTAGACGCTGACGACTGGGGCCCGCTGTCAGCGTTTTAAACCTTTTCTCCGTGCGGGAGCGAATTAATTCGCTGAGCCGCTGACGGGTGGACCCCGCCCGTCAGGGTTTTAATCATTTCGAGCGCAGGAATTTTTAATCGATTAAAATTGGAAATTCAAACTCTTTTCTGATGCCATGTTTAAAATTCAATAACTCGAGAAATATAACTCCAAATAAATCAAACCAAAATTCTGTGGAAAGCTTAGGAAATTCTCTGCACAACCAGGGTAGTTTCATCCTGTTTGAATTAATAATATTTGTGTAGTATTTAAAATGCCACAGAAGGTTCAAATCACCAAATTGTTTGTTTCTGAGGCTCTGTTAGTCCAAATAATGTGATTCCAATTTTTGTTAGCTTAAGATTAAGTAATGCTAGCTCCCATAATTTTGGTAGATTTAATTAAGCCTCAAAAACTGTTTGGTGTTAAAATTAAGATGGTTAAGCTCTCTGCACCTTATTAATTATGGTTAATTAATAATTAGTCCAATTGACTTGAAACAAAATTTTCTAGATCATAATTAGTAAATACTAGTTATCACTAAAAGAACTTAATTTTTGTAGCAACTATAATTAATCAGTAGCTTAAATATGAAAAATTAATCTCTGTACTAAAACATTTTTAGTTAATAAATTAAGTAACCAATCGAGGTGAAACCAATTCTGTAGGTCATATTTAACTAGGGGTAGATAACCCTAAATTGGTATAAATTTATGGTCTATTTAAATTAAATAATGATTTAAATCGTGTGCACCAAATTTCTGAAATTAATAAAGGTTGTATAAAATTAATAATAGTCTAAATTAAATTAAATGCAATTGTATCACTTCTGTAGGACGTTAGATGTTTGTCTGAGTTCAGCTTGAGTGTTAGTGTTACTTGATTGAATGGTGTGGTAATTGTGTGTCTTGTTTGTTTTACGACGATTAGACGAGATTTTTGCCGGGATTAACGAGGAAGGGAACTTTGTTGAACCAGAAGAACAAGACCAGGGTCACCTTGTTGAGCAAGGCAAGCTACTTCTCTGAGCTTGCATCTATATACATCTATTTTGGTTCACATGTTTTACTTATAAAGAGCATAAGTGATTTATGTGGTGTTTGTCACTAAAGCTATGATTTTGAAAACCCCTTTTCCAAAATGCAAGTATATTATTTTGACACCTTATAAGGAGGTATTAGATGGAAATTCTTTTTCAAACTATAGGATGGGAAAAATATTATTTACTCAAAACTCCTTTGAAAGTACTTGTATGGATATGGAATACTGAGATGTCGGTGTTGAAGTGGAGAAATGGAGAATGGTGGTTTATGAAAAATGCACATTGTGTCTTTGTAATTTGCTCATATTAGTATGGGATACCTCATCGACGGAGATGACTCCGTTATGCATGAGGGGATGGTTCGGTGACCTACCCCCTGACCCGGGTCCTCACACATTGGTGGAGGATAGAAGGCCGTCCCCTATACTCCGCCGGATAAAACTATGAGTCCTCACACTTAGGTTCCGAAGGGCTGGACTGAGTGTCGATGGAAAGTGTCATATGGGCAGGGTCCTGTACTAGCATGAGCAAATGAGAGGCTATGGTCGGTGACTCAACTTCGCATACACCTTGTATGGCGGGACATGGCTGACACGATGAGTTGCCGAATGGATGTGGGAAAAGCGTGCTACCTCTGCAGAGTGTAAAACTATTCGAATAGCCGAGTCCTCGGTAATGGACAGTTGGAAGGCTGTCCTCTGACCATGTGCAAGTTTTGCAAATTTTTAAGATTTGAAAACGAAAATGGAGATGTTTTATATAGGCAACTATACCGAAGGGCTGGTATGAGGTTGCGGGAAAAGAGGAAGACCATGAAGGGTTATGGTCGAGAAGGCAGAGTTAGTGTTTTAAAAATGGAGTGGAAAATGTTTTATGCAACTATACCGAAGGGCCGGTATGAGGTTGTGGGAAAATGATTGACCATGAAGGGCTATGGTCGAAAAAGGAGGAGTTTTGGAGAAACAAACATGATGGTGATTTTCTGGGAAAAAGTTCTAAAATTCTTCTTACCTTTTTCAACAAAGATAGATTTTCGAAAACAAGTTGTAAAAGAGACTTCTTACCTTTTTCAGCAAAGATATATTTTGGGGAAAAGTTATAAAAGATAATTCCTACCTTTTTCAACAAAGATATAGAGATTTCAAAACAAAGTTTTATTAAACAAAAGTCTATCCTTTTCTTCTTCAACAAAGATATAGAGAGGCTTTTATAAAAATAAAAATCTTATTAAACTAGTGCATGTTCATATTGGTTTCGTCCCTGACTATTGTCCTAGCCAGATTTTGAAGAGGAGCAGTTCGAAGGAGAAGTTTTCAATGACGTCGATGCGAACTAGGGCGCTTCCCAGTCAGCTGCCTGTTGGGTTTTGGCAAATGACTTGGGCTCCACGTTGTTTGATGATTTTCGCTGCAAGTACCTGTTGAAGCTTACAACTTCAATCAAGTAAGTATATTCATTTGGTATTTATGGATGTTCTTTCGATACCGGTTCGATTGTGCTCAGCGACACACTGATCATGGGATCGCTGATGTTGTAGGCACAAGGGTATTTCGGACCGCCAGTCCGGGGTCCCCACACCCCTCGAGCACCAGCCGCGTCACGCGCCCGCCGGCGCACGTGACCCCGCGCCACGCCAGAGTGCCGCACGGGGACGGGCTGGCAGAGGTGCTCTAGCTCGCCAGCGCGCCGGACCGGTCCGCGGCGACACAGAATTCGGTTAGCACCGCGGGGTCGGAGTCCAGGGAGCCGGCATTGCCTTGGCAGAGGAAGGCGGAGTGATAGGGCAAAGGTGTCGATCTTTCGATGAGATATATACGTGGATTCTGGTGGAGTTCGACCTTGGCGATCCGACTACTACGCATACGTACGCAGCGCCAATGCAATCGCCAAACCAATCTCCGGAGGTTACCGATCCTGCAGAAGCACGATCAGCCTGACCAAAAGGTCTAGTTCTACCTACGATCGAGGAACAAGTAAGAACCAATAATGTAATCAAGAACTGCGGATGAAAAATAAGCTTTATAGAAAAGGTGGGATTCCGTAAGCGGTCTTGAACATGCTGTTGAGCACTGGACGAGTACACGAAGATGTAGCGATAGGCAGTCTTTTAGCTAAACAAAATCCGAGTCTAAACGAAACCCTAGACGAGGTATATAAGGAGGAAAGGAGGGGGATTTCGGCCAGCCTTGGGGGTAGCCGAATCCATCCTTGGTGGGCTTTCCTTCCTCAATACGGACTCTAAAAACGCATTAAAACTCTTGGTTCAAAATTACATGGGCCCTGGCCCATAAATAAAAGGTGACGCAGCACCATGAAACTATGGACGAAAATATGAAGTGTACTCTTGAATATTTCGTCCAAGCCTTCAAGTATCCCTATGGTGGCTTCAAGTTGCGGTAGTCTCCATTGGTGGCATCATCATCTCCCTTGTTTCCACTCCTGCGGCTATCTCCATCACGTAAATGCTCCATAGCTTGTCCCTCTCATCCATGCTTGGTCCATTATTCCTAATGCTCCGTTCGATGTTGATATTGACACAAGATATTGGATATTCGGAGCCTTTCTTACCCGAATATCTAGTTTTGACCTGTTCAGATGTATTGGATATTGCAGCGTGGTATTTGCACACGATATCTAGTTTTGGGTCGCTAGTGGAAAAATGATCCGAGCGAATGTCGAGCCCAACAGCTCGACATTGGGTCGATATTCGGCTGGTCGCTCCCGTGCGCGTCCTCATCTCCCCCATCCCTCTTGTCTCCCCCGTGACCACATCGGCGGCGGCGCATTGGTAGGCCACCGCCGCCCCCGCCTCCTCCTTCCCCGCGCCGACCCCGCCCCGCCTCCTCCTTTCCGTTGATCTAATGCTTGTGCTGCTCGATTGCAGGGACGGATTGGGAGCTCCGGTGGCCGGCGCACCTGATTCCGGCGCTGCAGCTACGTGGTGAGGTATGGATGGATCAATCTCCTTCATCTCCTTTGGCACCCCCACCCGTATTGAAGTTTTTGTACTCAAATTTGTGTGGATGTTCATATGGTTGTGATGAAATTGGTTTGGTCTCTTTGTTTCGAATTGTTCATGGAGTGCTGAATTCTCGTAGTGATAGTTGCTATATAGTGTTTGTGTGATGTGCTGAATTTTTGTAGTGATGCTTGATTAACATGCTTGGAATAAATTAATTTTGATGATCCTAAAAGTTTCTGTAATCACATGTAATTCTTTACATTGTAGTTGCAAAAATGTCGGACGAGTTAGCCTTGGTTGATTATGTATTGGAAGAAAACAAAAGAAGGAAGAGGAGAAGGCTTGTGTTCATGAAACAATACCTTGAATGCACGCTTCTTGGAATGGCATATGTTAGTACACAAAGGTTACCGAGGGAATTAGGGGCCTTTACCGATGATGAACATAAGCTCTCTCTTCGAAAGTATTTGTTGAAAGATATGTATGATGGGACTGAAACTGCTTGCTATGATTAGCTCCGTCTAACAAAAAGAAACTTCCATGACTTGTGTGCTATGTTGCGTGAGAAATGTGGCTTAACGGAGAGTGTCTTATGTTGCTGTGGAAGAAAAGGTTGCCATGTTCTTGCTTGTTCTTGGTCATGGTTTGAAAATGAGGTTGTTGTGAGGGCAGTACAAGAGGTCCTTAGGAACTATTAGTTCACACTTTTCTGATGTGTTAAAGGTCATCCTATGTCTCCATGGAGAGTTCATTAAACTGCCAGATCCTTCTGTGTTGAACCTCCCAATGATTACAAATGGAAGTGGTTTCCTAATGCACTTGGAGCATTAGATGGATGTCATATTCCTGTTACTGTTGATGTGGCTGACCAAGGACGTTACAGAAATAGAAAACAAGCTATCACCACTAACGTGCTCGGTGTTGTTGATTGGAACATGAAATTTCTTTATGTCTTGCCTGGTTGGGAGGGTTCAGCTTCTGACTCTAGAGTTCTACGTTGATGCAATGAGAAAAAGTCGCCAAGATGCATTTGCTGTACCTAATGGTACTACTTTTTATCTTGGCCTTTTGTTTTTATTTGCTTGTGTTCTTGGCTAACAAACTTTGCATGATTGACCATAGGAAAATATTACTTGGGACCTGGTTTTCTTACTCCATTTAGGTCTCTCGGTATCACTTGAAAGAGTGGGCAGCAAGTGCACAACAGCCCAAAAAAGCTGAGGATATTATAACTTGCGTCACGCTCGTGCTAGAAATGTGGTAGAAAGAACTTTTGGGCTGTGGAAGAAAAGATTTGCTATCTTGCGTACTACGAGTTTTTTTGACATAGAGGACCAGGTAACATATGTCCATATGTTCTTCGAATACAAATGGTAATAGCTAGTTGACTTATGCTCACTATGAACTATATTTATGCAGATTCGAATTATTAATGCTTGTGCTGTGTTGCACAACAATGCAAGGGATAGGCAGTACGCGATGGATGACATATTGTTGGAGGATGGATAATGAACTAGCAGCTCAGCCAATTGAGGCTGAAGATGGTGCTGGATACATTACTTGTGTTAGAGTCACTAATGTATGGAAGAACTTTAGGAAGCAATTTGCTGAAGACATGTTTGCTGATTACGTTGTTGCCCATGCAGAACAACAGGAGTAGTACGATTAGTGGGTTAGGTAGCTGCAAGTAAAGCCTTTTGGGTATTTTGTAGTACGATTAGTGGTAAACAGGCTGAAGTAGTATGATTTGCTGCAGACTTATTTTTGTTACTAGATGGTGCCTTTTGGGTATTTTGTACATGCCTTTGTGACAAATATATTAGTACATATATATGATATGATCTTGGTTACTAGATCTGTTTTTTTTATTGCTAATACAATTTGTATGTCTACTGTTCTTCGTCCTTATTACTTGTGCAGGTCCATGGAGGAGCAAAGTCCACGGAGGGAGCAAAGGGAAAGAAGTTTGGAAGAGCTTACACGCAGTGGACCGGAGATGGACCGCGCCTTGTTGGACGTGTTTGTTGAGCATCACAACAATGGAGATCATGCTCAAATGGATGGAAGTCACATGTGTATCGCCATGCTATCATGGATGTTAAAGAGAAGTGTGGGGTGGACGTCACAAAGGACAAAATCGTAACAATGTGCAAAACCTTTGACAAGCACTATGAGATTGTAAGCAACATTCTTTCTCAGAGTGGATTTGGCTGGATTGGGACAAGAATGTGTTACAAATGGACAACGATGAAGTGTGGGACAGATATGTGGAGGTACGTGACATGTCGCTAGCTCATTCTAATTGTTTCTAAGTTGCCAAT
>CAMZMU010000123.1:8377370-8495287 GCA_947311845.1 Poa pratensis
CACCTTTTCAGATCGACCCCTATTTCTGGGTTCTTCCCTCAGAGGACGCTGACTCGAACCAAGAAACCACGGCTGAGTCGTCAAAGCAAGCCGCAGCCCGGGCAAGGATACAATTATGCAAGATATTGTCTCCGAGCCTGAGGTAGCACTTCTGAAGAGGAGCAACAAATGGCCGACTCTTCTGTCCTCGACTCCAAATACACCTTTCTTGGAACTTCCTGAGGTGCCTCGCAGGTCCTCAAAACGTTTTCATGCGAGAGCTCAGAAGACCCCGCGCAACCTGAGAAACGCCGCAAAGCCTTGGCGCTACTGATAGAAAAAACTGCCAAATCTTTAAAACTTGCTGATCCTGACAAGACCTTTTCTTCCGAGGCTGTTGCAAAGGACTGCTTCTCAATGAGCTCGGGTAGTTGTTTGCGACTTTCTCCTTTTCCTTTTGTGCTTGCGTATTTTTGGCAAGGAATTGCTGATCACCACTTCTTTTCATACTCTGTAGGTTCAGATTTGCAAGGTTTATCTTCTCCTCCTCTGGTTGCCTGATGAAGAGTATCCGTGTCGCCTCTGGGTATGGTTCGCCTTCTTTTCAATGTTGCGGCTCTGCTAGGTCGCTTATTAACCATCAATATTTTGCAGGGCCATGCTGAAGAGGATACCAAGTCTAATTCTCATCCGCTTCTTCTCAGCCAGCTATGAGCGAGGATGATGCTGCTGATGAAAACGTGGGAAACAGTGATGGTGCGACTCATCCAAGGCCATCCCTGGAGGAAGGTATTGCTGATGCGGCTCCTGCCACGACTCCAGTCGCAGCTCCATCCGCAACCTGCTGTTGGTAGGGTATCTACTGAAGATAGAATTCCAGCTCCAGGAAATAGTTCCAAGTCAATTGCGGATGCCATAATTGCTGCTGGAGATAAGCATGCTGCTCTGCTGCGGCCTAGTTGAGCAATTTTCTTCAAGTCGCCAGGTACATATACCGTAGCCCCCAAGGATCAAAACCTTGTGTCATCGCACGGGTGTTGATTCTTTTCTTGGCTCCAAATCTCGAGCCCCCAAGTTCCTGGATAGTTTACCCATGCATTTTGCTCTGTTTATTTTCAGCTTGAACTGTCCTTGCTTGATGCTTCTGGCTCAATAAAGGGTAAAGGCATTTCCATAGATCATCCTGAAGTGATGCAGTCTCCCCTGGGCATAATGAGGTCATTAGGGACCAGTCAGGAAATAAAATCTCTCAAAGGTCAACTCGACTCCTGTGAAGAGCAATTTAAAGAACTTGAAGCATATGCGCAGCGACTCATGGAGAAAGACGAAGTCATTAGATCTTTGCGAGAAGGGCTGACTCTTAAATCTGAATTGATTGATCGTCTGAAGGAGACCACGCAAAGGAACTCGCCGCGCGAGATGAAAAATATAACTCGCTGTTCAAAGCCTTTGAGGGTTTTGGCTCCATTCAAATCAGCCATCCTGCAGCTTGCTGGTTCGTCTTTTATTCCTTTAATCATATATATTTTGGGTAACCAACGTGAGTCGCTGACTTGTTTCTTGCTTTTCTTTCTTGACATAGGGCCTGAGGCCCCAGTGTCCCGCTCCAACTTGAAGGATCAACTGGTATATCTGTCTGACTTCAGCAGCGCTTCTTAAAGGTTACCAAGGAAGTTATGACGGTAATCTCTCCTGCGACTGATGGCCCAACATCTTGCGAGTATTGGATAAATAAACTGCTCAAGGCTCCGCATTATGTCTCTGATTGGAAACGATCCTCTGCTCCCGGAGCCGCGCATGTCTTGACATTGCTCCGAGCATATTATCCAGAGATAGATGTTGGCAAGATTGCTCGCCACGGCCGGCGATGAGCGCGGATGATACTGAACTGCCAATAAGCGAGTACTTCGATATCTGGAAAGGGATGCGCGGGTATGCCACAAAATTTGTTGATAATTAGACTTGGGCACTTATCTCGAAAAATTCAATCTTGATGGGAGCAAGGTGCCAAAGGAAAAGTCCACAGGAGCTGAGTCATCCGGGCTACTACTCCATCAACAGTATCTGGTGGCCCTTCTGCCTCGTCTGGCGCGCCCTGATTATTAGGGCACCTGCGACTGCAACCGCGAGACAAGCCGCGCCAATTCCCACTCCTGTAGCTCGGAAGAAAAAATAAATAATGTGGGACATGCCCGTTAGTCTGTAAGACATTCATGTATTATAAACAGTATTTTGGTGACCTATAAGCAGGTTCTTTTCATGATAATTCCATTAAGTAGACGCTCGCGCGGCTCAGTATTTCCTAGGAACATGTGTGTTCAGGGTCGAGAGCGGCCATGATAGGCAATCAAGCTCGATTGACGCCACACCCCAGTACTTTGGCCGCATAATGCAAGACGCTTCTAGCTTAAGGATTGCCACTAGTTTGGCAAAATTTGAGGTGCGATTGGTACTCGCGATGCTCGTAAGGAGCCCTCAAGGGTCAGTGATATATGAAATTCAAAAGACTCAGCGACTCAATGATAGTTGAGGCGAAACGACAAGCCCTTGAATGTCAAGGGTGCCGGCTTTATTTCATAATCACTCGATTTTTACAGGGTGTTACAGGATGATGCAGGCCCTTTAATGCGGGTTTTCTTCCCCGCAGGCCATGCATACTTGATACTCATCGCACTTAGTTGCGAATTAATACTCCTAACGGAGTGGGTTGAACACCTGATTGGTTCAATTTTGAGTCGCTAAAAGCGACTCGGGTCGAGCATGATAGCTCCGATGTATGTTCATGTTGAAGCAGAGAGCAAGTTTGTTAGGGATTAGCCGCACTGAGCTGCGACTTATGTTGAGTTGAGTCTGCTTTGTAAGGACTCACGATAACTGAACCTCTTTGGCTGGGGTTGTTGATCGAGGCTGGGTCTATGCACATGCGCCATTTCTTGTCTTCTTTTTGTATCAAAGCGACCTCTGGGGCATTATCTTGCTGATGCGCGACTTCTCGGTGGGAATTTACCATCCGGTGGCTGCATCCTGTTGGCCGCTCCGCGGTACCTCCAACGCGACTCGTTTTGAGCTGCGATTACCGATCTGCGACTGATATCCATGTGAGGAGTTGGCGATGCAAGCTTCTTCTGCGAGTACTGAGCCTGCGTTCTCGCATTCTAACGCTCTCTGCCTGTCTCCATATATTGTAATAACACCGTTTGGTCCTGGTATCTTTAACTGTAGGTAGACGTAGCAGGGGCGGGCGGTGAATTTGACATAGGCTTCTCTTCCAAAGATCGCATGATATGAGCTTTGACTGCTACAACCTCAAAGTCTAGGAGCTCTGTGCGGAAGTTCCGCTCTGTCCAAAGCTAACTTCAAGTGTTATCTTTCCGATTGGTCGCGTAACAGCTCCTGGGATTATGCCTTGAATTTCTTTCCTGGATGGTCGCAGCCGCGACTCGGGTATATTCATTCTTCGGAGCGTGTCTTGATATAGGATGTTTACTCTTCCTCCTCCGTCCATTAGGACCTTACTTAACTTGTATCCCGCGACTTCAGGCGTGACCACAAGAGCTGGCTGTCCTGGATCTTTACTTCTGGGGGGTGATCGCCGCGACTCCAAATAACCGATTGCTCTGTCCAACGATGGTACCTTTCTGGCGTTGAAATCTGACCACTCCTCCGGCTTCCATCCGTTGTTTGTACTTCCACTGTATGAAACTGTCCTATGTTCTTCTAGGTAAAACGTCAGGCCCTTGATGAGAGCTAGATTTATTCTTGTGCTGCATTGATCCACTGCGAGCCGCATCTGGCGTGTCGCCTTCTTTCCACCTCCGGTAATAATGACATTGCGCCTTTGTGTGACTCGCTGGCCTGCCATCTCTCCTGCGATGTAAGTCGCAAGGAACGTCAAGATCCCCTTGCAGTTATTAGGGATAGGCCTTATCACTCCTTGCTCCTTCATCTGGTGTGCACGATGTTCAGTTTGCGCGACTTGCAATTTCCTGTTGGGTTCTGTGATAAGCCGCCTGTCCCCTTATCTGTCTTTGCGTACTTGTCAGCTGTTGCCAAAAGCTGGTCGAAACTATCAATCTTGTGCTCAGCGCGACTTAATTGTGCACCAGCGGCTCAAATCTACAGTTCTTCCTCATAGCTTGTATTGCAGCTGTACTGTTAAGTTTTGGCGGAGCCAAGGATCTCCGCGACTCTTGATCCAGTCACCGCTTGATTCGTCCTCTTTTGAAGCATTGTCTAAGGTTTTTCATGTCTTCTGTTTGGAATCTGTTGAAACTTGTCCTTCAAGTCTTCCCATGTGCTTATTGATTTTGATGGCAGCCTTAACAGCCAATCCCTGGCTTCTCCCTGTATTGCCAAGTGGAAATATTTCGCACGCACTTCCTGAGTTACATCAGTCCCTGTCATGCTTGCCTCATAATCTTCTATCCATAAGGCAGGGTCTTGGTCACTGATAGGTGGTGACTCGCTGCGACTCACCGAAGTTCGGGGGGAAACGAGTGAGCCGTATTTCCTCTCCAAAACATGCTGGTCCTTTAATAATGAATAGGAGTTTACTGGCGCTGAATCTTCATCTGAATCAGTTTCAATCTGGGCTGGCTGAGTCGCTCCGGACGTCTGTGACTCGCCTTCTATCTTCTTTTCTTTTTCCAATGATACCTGCAAACCTGCTAGCTGGTTGACCACTTCTTCGACGCTGCACTTTCTCCTCCCCATGATACCTCGTTTGCGGCTCATTGGGCGTGACTCCATACATATTTGCTTGTTGTAAGGCAGCGGTTTGCAGTAGATCGATCGCATGGCGAGCTTCCTTATCAGCTCGTGTGTCTCCAACCGGTGCTATCTCGACAATATTCCTATCGCGGCATGCACGTTGCTCTCCGGGTCGCCGTGGAACTGTGGTTTCATCTCTCCTCTGTCCATCTTGATCTGATGCTTTTGCTGCCAACGACGGAGTCGCCAATCTTCTTCTTGGAGTTTCTTGCGCTCAGATGTCGTCTTGGTTCGGACCGCCTGATGCTTTGGCTGCCAGCGACGGAGTCGTCGACCTCTCTTCTTGGAGTTTTTCGCGCTCAGCCGCGAGTCTTTGTGCCTCTTCACAGAGTTCCGTCCTGATAGCTTCAATTTCTTCAATCTTGAGGTCTCCTTCCTGATTTGGTAGAGATCCCCAAACAGGTCTTGTCGGAACGGGGATGGGTAGTTTTGCTGTAGCTTGTGCAGCTCCTCCAACACGCGGACCCTGACCGGCCGCAGTTCCTCCCGACGCTTCCTTGAGTCGCATCTATAGGTCACACTGACGGATCCGACGAAAACTTTTACTGATCCGATGGGAACAATGTATCCAAACTCGATGTGATCGCCTCGGGTCCCCACTCTGAGTCGTCGATGAAGGGGACTCCATTGATGTCTTCAACTTGGCCGATGGCGATGTCCTTGAAGCCTGATTTCGATCCTGCGCGGAACGTGACGCTTTTGACCGCAGGCCCCACGGTGGGCGCCAACTGTCGTGGGTTTGTCACGTCAGGTGTCATAGATGACTTCGTAGGTGTGGGATTACGCGAGTCAAGCATCTCCGAGCTTGGGATCGCAGGAACAAAGATTTACCCAGGTTCGGCCCCCTCAATGTGAGGTAAAAGACCTACTTCCTGCCTACCCTAGATTGGTATTGATATGATAATCGAGGTGTTACAATGGAGGCGATCCGATCTGGTACTCGTATCAGCTAGGTTTTTTTGGGGCTTGACCCTCTAAGTCCTGCGAGTCCTCTTATATACACAGAGGCTCGTCAGGTTACAAAGAAAACTTTCTCCACAAGGAATATATTAACCAGGACCTACCCGGAGTCTAACTCGCCTCCGTGCCTTCTAGACTCTTCCCCTTGTGACGGTACGATGTTGGGTTTGTTCCCACGTAGGCCTTGGCCTATGCAAAATAAGGTAAGTCGCACTGTCATGGGCCGCGGGTTAACCTAAAGAGTACTCCCCCGACACCGGCGGCACGACCCGGACAAGTCTTTGAAGGAGAGGTCAAGGCGGTAGAGCCGGTAGAGCGCGTCGAGCGATGGAAGGATCTTGCCGGAGAGCGCGTTGCGGGAGAGAAGAGCAGCTTGGGCCGAGGAGCGGCGAGAGGTCCGGGACGGCGCCCGAGAGCGCGTTCCCCTTGAGGCTGAGCACGCGGAGCGCGTCGAGCCGGGCGAGCGGCCGGAGCGCGTCGGCCCCGGACAGGCCGAGCCCCTTGTCACATCCCAAATTTTAGAACTAAGAAAAACTTAGTTTTACAAGACCCAAAATTCAGAGCCAACAAAAACTTTTTGAAATATTTCACTAATGATTGTATTTTTCTTCCAATTGCTCTGTTTGACCTTGTGTGACTTGTTGTTTAAGTTGTTTGACTAGTAAATATTAACCTAAAGACCCAACCAAGATGAAAATATATTTAACCTTGGTGATCATGTCATGACAAGAAAATCTTCCATATATCTTTTCCATTCTTATTTCTGGCCAAAGTCCATTTCAATGATACTTGGTTTAGCAACCACCAAAATACCCACTCTTGCGAAAGTAAAAGTACTTCCAAAATTATGTGTTCCCAAAAATATGGAGATCTATATACTATCTCCAACCTCGATATCTCCTTTGTATTTGTAGCTCTTATTTTAAACTCATACTTTCATTCTTTTTGGAAATAATAAGAGTGGGAAATATACTACCCATATATGTTATCAACCCTTTTGAGAAGTATCAAATTATTGAACTAAGCTTGTTTCAACACCATACTTGGCATGATGATGCTTGATCACCATCCCACCACCCATCTGAATATTTGAAATTTGGTTGAAAACTTATAATGTTTGCTTGTTTGACTTATGTTTGTGTTGATTGTTATTTCCTTGCTTTATTGTTTGCTCAGGTGAATAATTACATAATTGTACTTGAACCTTGGGTTGAAAACCCACTAATCACAAATTTGGAATGTGACTTAAAACAAAACAAGAAAACCAAAACTTCTCACACACTTAAAATAAAATCCCAATTAAAAGAGATGATCTTATTTAAATTTCTCTCTCTCCCTATTTCCATGTTTTGTCATAATAGTTATTTTATCTTATAAAATTCTAGGAATGAGAGGAGATAATAATCCCCTCACTTCCATATCACTCCCTCCTCAAATAAATATACTTTTCAATTTAAAACTGGTATTTCCACTTTTTGTGTTTCAATGCCTCTTTGCATCCATATTAATTTGCGAAACAATGCACTAATTAGTTTGGCACCATTTAAAAACAAATGCCAAACTTGCCTTAACGAAATTCAAATCAATGAAAGTGTTCAAACTTGCAAAACAAAAATAGTTTGGCATCCTATATTTGTCAAGGAAGTTCCAATAGTTCAAAACAATATATCTCACTTGCTTTTGAAATACTAAATGAGTATCAAATTGGTTTTACCAAAAATAACATATTTAAACCCTATGAATAAATGTGGTTCAAAACATTTAATTTTGCAACACCAATTTTTGTGGAGCTTCTACATGTTATGAGGAGGCTACATGAATATTTCCAGATTTTTATAAAATGCTTTAGTGCCTCAATTAAATCCCTAAAATGCTGCTGGTTTTAAATAAAGAAACAAAAACAGAGGAATTCAGAGAAATGCAGGGGGTTTTCTGCAAACTCACCTTCTTCTTCCTGTAGCGACCGAGCCGCACCCGCTCGAGCTCGCCGTCGCGCTGACCACCGACCGTCGCCGTACTGCCCGAGTTGGATAAGAACGCCGCGCCAGCCTACTGCCCTGCTCCTCCGCGACCATTGACCAGCAGAAGAGCACGTGGTCGCTCCCCCATCGCTGCCCATGCTCGCCCAATCCACGCGGCCAGAGCACGTCGACGCCGGCCCCGATCTCCACCACCTCAGCTCCTCGGCAAGCATCGCTCATCCTGGCCGTCCTCCTCGCTCGCCGAAGTCCCGCAGACACCTCGACGTCACGCCCCCTGCCCCACGGTGACGCAACCGCGCTTACGACCTCTGACGGGTGCGCCATGGACGCCGTCCGTGCGCACGACGGCCACCTACCCTCCCTAGCCTCTCCACACACGCCAGAACCCTAACGGAGACTTACGCCGTCGCTGCACCGCCCAAGGAAGCCAATGGCGCGCCAGCTCGCCCCCTAGCCCTCTCCTGCGCCCTGTCCACGGTACTCCGACCATCGGCCTATATAAAGGGCACCCGACCCCGTCGAAACACCAAACCGCCACCACTGCCTCCCCACTCCACTCTCCACTCACCCGTGCACCGCCAGGAGGGCGGCACGCTTCTGCTCCCTCACTGTCGTGGTCGGAATCGTCCGCCACGACCGTCGGTGCCGAGGTCGAGGTCGACCATGGCCACGACACCACGCCCTCTCCATTCTCTATTCTCTGCCCCCAAACATTCATTCCCATCGACACCGCACTCACACGCCCTAGTTTCCCTCTGTTTCGTGCACAGAAGAAGTGCCAGGAGCTCGCCGGAGTTCCGCCGAGGCCGAGGAAGCAGAGGAGTTCGCCGTGGTCAAGCTGTGCGTCCCCGAGCCGTACAACGGTGATAACCCCCAAGAGCGGGGGATCACTGCAGCACCTCTCAATGTGGAAGTAAGGTATCGATCCGCAGGAGCAAGAAGGAAAAGTTATCTATTCCCTACAACTAAAGTGTCACAAGTTTTAGTTGATTATGCACTAAACAAGTTTAAGGAACAAGATGGTTGATTTAATGGATGAAAGTTTAATGCAACAAAACAAGAATGTAAAAGTGTCCCAATCCTCTTCAATGCAAGAGGACAAGACAAAGGTTTTCTGTTATAGGAACAATGGACATGGGTTCACTTAATCCTCTCTCTCTCTCATCTATGGTGATTATCATGTTATAGATAAAGTACACACAATTGTCATGTTTTAATGGTAGCTTTTATGACGGCTATATGTCCTAAAACACATAGTTGAAAGAAGTACTCATTTGTGTTGCTAGGTCACCCCTCGTAAGGCTAGCGTGGTTGCTGTCACTCCCACATCATACTCTTTCTTTTTACCCCCAGATAAAGGATGTTGGGCTGTATTTCACATGTCACGCAATACATATGCCGTGTCACATCGGCCATCCCGTACCTACATACATCATACTTCATAATGGACAATATTCTAAACACTAGTGCAATGATTCATAATTCGTGTGCATGACCACATCTCTCTCATCTATCCACACTTGGTGGTGTCAATCACCTCATGACAAGGATAAACAAGGCATTATGCATAAATCAAACCATCACATGCATCATAGAATATCTCCAAAGTATGACAAATCATAAAAGTTCCAACACAACAGTAAATGCATAACAAATCATCTCATACCACAATATCCACCATAGAAATTACCTAGATGACCGTAATCATGTTCAGCAGCTCATATGGTACTAATTAGTGAAGCTCAAAGAGAGGAGAGATACATAAGTTACCACCACAAACCCAAGTCCAGGGGGTGGACTACTCCCCCTTCATCATGGAGACGGTGGAGAAGTCGTTGGAGAAGATGGAGACCACCCCGGCAGCGCCCCGCCGGAGTTTTCCCCCTCCAATCTGCAGCTCCAGGTCTCTGTTTAGTGGTTTCTGTGTTTCGGCGGCGCTCCCTTTCGCGAAAGCCCTGGGGGGGTCTATATATAGTCGTTTTTAGATCAAGACGAAGCTTCAGGAAGAAAGATCGACGGCAGCGGAGGCCCGAGGGCCAGGATGGGGGACCCCACGCGGTCAGGGAATCTGGCCGCGTGGGCCCACCCCTTTTGGCCTTCTGGTCTCCGTTTCTTCGATTCCTTTGCGCCTACGTTTCATTCCTTCCAAAAAAGTGACCCCGTAAAGTTTCAGGTCATTTGGACGTCGTTTGGGTCCCTGAAACATCAAAATATAGAAAAAGGGGTTTTCTGACAGCGCAGGGTTAATTCCAGAAAAATGGGGAAGTTGTTAATTATCCCCAAAACTCAATATAAATCATGAATATAACCCTTATATGATGCAAATAACATGGAATAACATGTAATAAAAAGTAAAGTTCATGTATGCATTTTACATGCATCAAACGGCCGCCAGGACCTTCCCCGACCATTCGCAGCCGACCCCGACCACCTCCGCCGCCTCCCGAACCCTCTAGGTGAGCCTCCGACTCGCCGTCATCGTCACGGGCATGGCGGCGCCGCTCAAATAAGGTCGCTGTCGCAGCGTCTAGCGTGCGCCGTTGGATCGCAATCCAACGGGCGCGTACCGCTTCGCGATATAACTAGACGCTGACGACTGGGGCCCGCTGTCAGCGTTTAACCTTTTCTCCGTGCGGGAGCGAATTAATTCGCTGAGCCGCTGACGGGTGGACCCCGCCCGTCAGGGTTTTAATCATTTCGAGCGCAGGAATTTTTAATCGATTAAAATTGGAAATTCAAACTCTTTTCTGATGCCATGTTTAAAATTCAATAACTCGAGAAATATAACTCCAAATAAATCAAACCAAAATTCTGTGGAAAGCTTAGGAAATTCTCTGCACAACCAGGGTAGTTTCATCCTGTTTGAATTAATAATATTTGTGTAGTATTTAAAATGCCACAGAAGGTTCAAATCACCAAATTGTTTGTTTCTGAGGCTCTGTTAGTCCAAATAATGTGATTCCAATTTTTGTTAGCTTAAGATTAAGTAATGCTAGCTCCCATAATTTTGGTAGATTTAATTAAGCCTCAAAAACTGTTTGGTGTTAAAATTAAGATGGTTAAGCTCTCTGCACCTTATTAATTATGGTTAATTAATAATTAGTCCAATTGACTTGAAACAAAATTTTCTAGATCATAATTAGTAAATACTAGTTATCACTAAAAGAACTTAATTTTTGTAGCAACTATAATTAATCAGTAGCTTAAATATGAAAAATTAATCTCTGTACTAAAACATTTTTAGTTAATAAATTAAGTAACCAATCGAGGTGAAACCAATTCTGTAGGTCATATTTAACTAGGGGTAGATAACCCTAAATTGGTATAAATTTATGGTCTATTTAAATTAAATAATGATTTAAATCGTGTGCACCAAATTTCTGAAATTAATAAAGGTTGTATAAAATTAATAATAGTCTAAATTAAATTAAATGCAATTGTATCACTTCTGTAGGACGTTAGATGTTTGTCTGAGTTCAGCTTGAGTGTTAGTGTTACTTGATTGAATGGTGTGGTAATTGTGTGTCTTGTTTGTTTTACGACGATTAGACGAGATTTTTGCCGGGATTAACGAGGAAGGGAACTTTGTTGAACCAGAAGAACAAGACCAGGGTCACCTTGTTGAGCAAGGCAAGCTACTTCTCTGAGCTTGCATCTATATACATCTATTTTGGTTCACATGTTTTACTTATAAAGAGCATAAGTGATTTATGTGGTGTTTGTCACTAAAGCTATGATTTTGAAAACCCCTTTTCCAAAATGCAAGTATATTATTTTGACACCTTATAAGGAGGTATTAGATGGAAATTCTTTTTCAAACTATAGGATGGGAAAAATATTATTTACTCAAAACTCCTTTGAAAGTACTTGTATGGATATGGAATACTGAGATGTCGGTGTTGAAGTGGAGAAATGGAGAATGGTGGTTTATGAAAAATGCACATTGTGTCTTTGTAATTTGCTCATATTAGTATGGGATACCTCATCGACGGAGATGACTCCGTTATGCATGAGGGGATGGTTCGGTGACCTACCCCCTGACCCGGGTCCTCACACATTGGTGGAGGATAGAAGGCCGTCCCTATACTCCGCCGGATAAAACTATGAGTCCTCACACTTAGGTTCCGAAGGGCTGGACTGAGTGTCGATGGAAAGTGTCATATGGGCAGGGTCCTGTACTAGCATGAGCAAATGAGAGGCTATGGTCGGTGACTCAACTTCGCATACACCTTGTATGGCGGGACATGGCTGACACGATGAGTTGCCGAATGGATGTGGGAAAAGCGTGCTACCTCTGCAGAGTGTAAAACTATTCGAATAGCCGAGTCCTCGGTAATGGACAGTTGGAAGGCTGTCCTCTGACCATGTGCAAGTTTTGCAAATTTTTAAGATTTGAAAACGAAAATGGAGATGTTTTATATAGGCAACTATACCGAAGGGCTGGTATGAGGTTGCGGGAAAAGAGGAAGACCATGAAGGGTTATGGTCGAGAAGGCAGAGTTATGTGTTTTAAAAATGGAGTGGAAAATGTTTTATGCAACTATACCGAAGGGCCGGTATGAGGTTGTGGGAAAATGATTGACCATGAAGGGCTATGGTCGAAAAAGGAGGAGTTTTGGAGAAACAAACATGATGGTGATTTTCTGGGAAAAAGTTCTAAAATTCTTCTTACCTTTTTCAACAAAGATAGATTTTCGAAAACAAGTTGTAAAAGAGACTTCTTACCTTTTTCAGCAAAGATATATTTTGGGGAAAAGTTATAAAAGATAATTCCTACCTTTTTCAACAAAGATATAGAGATTTCAAAACAAAGTTTTATTAAACAAAAGTCTATCCTTTTCTTCTTCAACAAAGATATAGAGAGGCTTTTATAAAAATAAAAATCTTATTAAACTAGTGCATGTTCATATTGGTTTCGTCCCTGACTATTGTCCTAGCCAGATTTTGAAGAGGAGCAGTTCGAAGGAGAAGTTTTCAATGACGTCGATGCGAACTAGGGCGCTTCCCAGTCAGCTGCCTGTTGGGTTTTGGCAAATGACTTGGGCTCCACGTTGTTTGATGATTTTCGCTGCAAGTACCTGTTGAAGCTTACAACTTCAATCAAGTAAGTATATTCATTTGGTATTTATGGATGTTCTTTCGATACCGGTTCGATTGTGCTCAGCGACACACTGATCATGGGATCGCTGATGTTGTAGGCACAAGGGTATTTCGGACCGCCAGTCCGGGGTCCCCACACCCCTCGAGCACCAGCCGCGTCACGCGCCCGCCGGCGCACGTGACCCCGCGCCACGCCAGAGTGCCGCACGGGGACGGGCTGGCAGAGGTGCTCTAGCTCGCCAGCGCGCCGGACCGGTCCGCGGCGACACAGAATTCGGTTAGCACCGCGGGGTCGGAGTCCAGGGAGCCGGCATTGCCTTGGCAGAGGAAGGCGGAGTGATAGGGCAAAGGTGTCCGATCTTTCGATGAGATATAGATACGTGGATTCTGGTGGAGTTCGACCTTGGCGATCCGACTACTACGCATACGTACGCAGCGCCAATGCAATCGCCAAACCAATCTCCGGAGGTTACCGATCCTGCAGAAGCACGATCAGCCTGACCAAAAGGTCTAGTTCTACCTACGATCGAGGAACAAGTAAGAACCAATAATGTAATCAAGAACTGCGGATGAAAAATAAGCTTTATAGAAAAGGTGGGATTCCGTAAGCGGTCTTGAACATGCTGTTGAGCACTGGACGAGTACACGAAGATGTAGCGATAGGCAGTCTTTTAGCTAAACAAAATCCGAGTCTAAACGAAACCCTAGACGAGGTATATAAGGAGGAAAGGAGGGGGATTTCGGCCAGCCTTGGGGGTAGCCGAATCCATCCCTTGGTGGGCTTTCCTTCCTCAATACGGACTCTAAAAACGCATTAAAACTCTTGGTTCAAAATTACATGGGCCCTGGCCCATAAATAAAAGGTGACGCAGCACCATGAAACTATGGACGAAAATATGAAGTGTACTCTTGAATATTTCGTCCAAGCCTTCAAGTATCCCTATGGTGGCTTCAAGTTGCGGTAGTCTCCATTGGTGGCATCATCATCTCCCTTGTTTCCACTCCTGCGGCTATCTCCATCCACGTAAATGCTCCATAGCTTGTCCCTCTCATCCATGCTTGGTCCATTATTCCTAATGCTCCGTTCGATGTTGATATTGACACAAGATATTGGATATTCGGAGCCTTTCTTACCCGAATATCTAGTTTTGACCTGTTCAGATGTATTGGATATTGCAGCGTGGTATTTGCACACGATATCTAGTTTTGGGTCGCTAGTGGAAAAATGATCCGAGCGAATGTCGAGCCCAACAGCTCGACATTGGGTCGATATTCGGCTGGTCGCTCCCGTGCGCGTCCTCATCTCCCCCATCCCTCTTGTCTCCCCGTGACCACATCGGCGGCGGCGCATTGGTAGGCCACCGCCGCCCCGCCTCCTCCTTCCCCGCGCCGACCCCGCCCCGCCTCCTCCTTTCCGTTGATCTAATGCTTGTGCTGCTCGATTGCAGGGACGGATTGGGAGCTCCGGTGGCCGGCGCACCTGATTCCGGCGCTGCAGCTACGTGGTGAGGTATGGATGGATCAATCTCCTTCATCTCCTTTGGCACCCCCACCCGTATTGAAGTTTTTGTACTCAAATTTGTGTGGATGTTCATATGGTTGTGATGAAATTGGTTTGGTCTCTTTGTTTCGAATTGTTCATGGAGTGCTGAATTCTCGTAGTGATAGTTGCTATATAGTGTTTGTGTGATGTGCTGAATTTTTGTAGTGATGCTTGATTAACATGCTTGGAATAAATTAATTTTGATGATCCTAAAAGTTTCTGTAATCACATGTAATTTCTTTACATTGTAGTTGCAAAAATGTCGGACGAGTTAGCCTTGGTTGATTATGTATTGGAAGAAAACAAAAGAAGGAAGAGGAGAAGGCTTGTGTTCATGAAACAATACCTTGAATGCACGCTTCTTGGAATGGCATATGTTAGTACACAAAGGTTACCGAGGGAATTAGGGGCCTTTACCGATGATGAACATAAGCTCTCTCTTCGAAAGTATTTGTTGAAAGATATGTATGATGGGACTGAAACTGCTTGCTATGATTAGCTCCGTCTAACAAAAAGAAACTTCCATGACTTGTGTGCTATGTTGCGTGAGAAATGTGGCTTAACGGAGAGTGTCTATGTTGCTGTGGAAGAAAAGGTTGCCATGTTCTTGCTTGTTCTTGGTCATGGTTTGAAAATGAGGTTGTTGTGAGGGCAGTACAAGAGGTCCTTAGGAACTATTAGTTCACACTTTTCTGATGTGTTAAAGGTCATCCTATGTCTCCATGGAGAGTTCATTAAACTGCCAGATCCTTCTGTTGAACCTCCCAATGATTACAAATGGAAGTGGTTTCCTAATGCACTTGGAGCATTAGATGGATGTCATATTCCTGTTACTGTTGATGTGGCTGACCAAGGACGTTACAGAAATAGAAAACAAGCTATCACCACTAACGTGCTCGGTGTTGTTGATTGGAACATGAAATTTCTTTATGTCTTGCCTGGTTGGGAGGGTTCAGCTTCTGACTCTAGAGTTCTACGTGATGCAATGAGAAAAAGTCGCCAAGATGCATTTGCTGTACCTAATGGTACTACTTTTTATCTTGGCCTTTTGTTTTTATTTGCTTGTGTTCTTGGCTAACAAACTTTGCATGATTGACCATAGGAAAATATTACTTGGGACCTGGATTTCTTACTCCATTTAGGTCCACTCGGTATCACTTGAAAGAGTGGGCAGCAAGTGCACAACAGCCCAAAAAAGCTGAGGAATTATATAACTTGCGTCACGCTCGTGCTAGAAATGTGGTAGAAAGAACTTTTGGGCTGTGGAAGAAAAGATTTGCTATCTTGCGTACTACGAGTTTTTTTGACATAGAGGACCAGGTAACATATGTCCATATGTTCTTCGAATACAAATGGTAATAGCTAGTTGACTTATGCTCACTATGAACTATATTTATGCAGATTCGAATTATTAATGCTTGTGCTGTGTTGCACAACAATGCAAGGGATAGGCAGTACGCGATGGATGACATATTGTTGGAGGATGGATAATGAACTAGCAGCTCAGCCAATTGAGGCTGAAGATGGTGCTGGATACATTACTTGTGTTAGAGTCACTAATGTATGGAAGAACTTTAGGAAGCAATTTGCTGAAGACATGTTTGCTGATTACGTTGTTGCCCATGCAGAACAACAGGAGTAGTACGATTAGTGGGTTAGGTAGCTGCAAGTAAAGCCTTTTGGGTATTTTGTAGTACGATTAGTGGTAAACAGGCTGAAGTAGTATGATTTGCTGCAGACTTATTTTTGTTACTAGATGGTGCCTTTTGGGTATTTTGTACATGCCTCCTTGTGACAAATATATTAGTACATATATATGATATGATCTTGGTTACTAGATCTGTTTTTTTTATTGCTAATACAATTTGTATGTCTACTGTTCTTCGTCCTTATTACTTGTGCAGGTCCATGGAGGGAGCAAAGTCCACGGAGGGAGCAAAGGGAAAGAAGTTTGGAAGAGCTTACACGCAGTGGACTCCGGAGATGGACCGCGCCTTGTTGGACGTGTTTGTTGAGCATCACAACAATGGAGATCATGCTCAAAATGGATGGAAGTCACATGTGTATCGCCATGCTATCAAGGATGTTAAAGAGAAGTGTGGGGTGGACGTCACAAAGGACAAAATCGTAACAATGTGCAAAACCTTTGACAAGCACTATGAGATTGTAAGCAACATTCTTTCTCAGAGTGGATTTGGCTGGGATTGGGACAAGAATGTGTTACAAATGGACAACGATGAAGTGTGGGACAGATATGTGGAGGTACGTGACATGTCGCTAGCTCATTCTAATTGTTTCTAAGTTGCCAATGTAACTCATGTTTGTACATGCTTGCAGGCTAATGAAAAAGCAGCTATATACAAGAACAAGGTAATCCACAACTGGAATGAGATATGTATTATTTACTCAAAAGACCATGCCACTGGTCAAAGTGCTAGGACTAGTGCAAAAACTGAAACTGAGGCTGAAACCGTACCACCAACACAAGAGACCAATGATATCTCTCCTGAATGTGCTGGCCCATCAAAGAAGCCACGTATGGGTGAAGCAATTATGTGCATGCTTGGAGATATGAAGACGTCTTGGAGTGATGCAATGAAGTCGACGGAGCCATTACAGGCACCCCAGATTACTCCTCCTTCTGTGATATTTGCTGCACTTGAAGACATACAAGACTTGTCTCGATCTGACAAACTGCGAGCTTATGGGAAGCTAATCCTTAGCGAGCGTTTATTTAATGCACTTATGGAGCTCCCCTTGGAGTTCAGGAAGGAATGGCTGCTCATGTTGCCTTGAGGGCTTGTCATTTGTGATTGCTATGTAAGACCATGTCATATTGCGTATGAGACTTTGTACCTTGTTTGTTTGAGACTTCATTAAAATGGTCGTTTATGATGGATTATGCATTGCATTTGATATAGTGTTGTTGTTGAAACATTGGAGAATATTATGTATTTGTCTAGCTGTTGTCTGTACCATAATATGTGGTCGTTCTGTACATTTTGATCAATGTCTCAAAAAACCGCGTTTATAACATCCAAACAACATTTGACATTCAAACTCAATATCATGTCTATGTCCGAATATCAAACACATCCAAACATAAAATATTGACATTCAATCTCAATCTCAATATCAATATCTTGGATATTGGACATTAAGCCCAATATAATGTATACTCTCCCAATATCAACATCCGAACGGAGCATAAGAGAAACAAACACTACTTTAGGCAGCATCATATTCTCATGTATATTAGAAGTAGCTTGTAGAAACGAAAGTACCTGCTGTTGTAGTTGACGGGCATGAGCTCTAGTCAACGGTCCTTGTAATTGAGGTTTTGTAGTAGTTGTGGTTGTGTCTATAGTAGGGATGTCCTCATCATGCTCCCCTTCTTGAATTGAAGTCGTCCTCGACGCCATGTCATCATTCTCTCCCAAGTATGGCTTCAAATCTGCAATGTTAAATGCGGGACTAACCCCAAACTCCGAAGGCAGCTCAAGTTTATATGCATTATCATTTAGTTTCTCTAAGACTTTAAAAGGACCATCAGCTCGTGGCATTAGTTTAGACTTTTGCAAATCAGGAAAACGATCCTTGCGCAAATGCAAGCAAACAAGATCTCCTCGGGCAAACACAATATGCTTTCTACCTTTATCCCCATACATTTTATACTTAGCATTCATACGTTCAATGTTCTCTTTAGTAGATTAATGCAACTTAACTATCATTTCAGCATGTTGTATAGCATCAAAATTATTTTGCACCGTAGTTGGAAGAGGCAATAAATCAATAGGTGCACGAGGAACAAAACCATACACAATCTCAAATGGGCACAATTTAGTAGTAGAATGCAGCGAGCGGTTATAAGCAAATTCTACATGAGGCAAACATTCTTCCCACTTTTTTAAATTCTGTTTTAACACAACCCTCAACATAGTAGATAAAGTTCTATTCACTACTTTAGTTTGTCCATCAGTTTGGGGGTGACATGTAGTACTAAACAATAATTTCGTCCCCAACTTAGCCCATAAAAATCTCCAAAAAATGGCTAAGAAA
Source organism: Poa pratensis (assembly GCA_947311845.1). Classification (NCBI taxonomy): domain Eukaryota; kingdom Viridiplantae; phylum Streptophyta; class Magnoliopsida; order Poales; family Poaceae; genus Poa; species Poa pratensis. The sequence continues at coordinate 8,395,764 of CAMZMU010000123.1, forward strand.
CTTAGTATCACGATCAGAAACAATAGTGTTTGGCACACCATGCAAACGAATAATTTCATGAAAGAACAAATCAGCAACATGTGTAGCATCATCAGTCTTGTGACAAGGAATAAAGTGTGCCATCTTAGAAAATCTATCCACAACAACAAAAATGCTATCCCTCCCCTTCTGAGTACGAGGCAATCCCAAAACAAAGTCCATAGAAATATCCTCCCAAGGAACACTAGGAACGGGTAGAGGCATATATAAACCATGTGGATTAAGGCGAGACTTAGCTTTTTGACATGTAGTGCAGCGTGCAATAAACCTCTCAACATCCCGACGCATGCGTGGCCAAAAGAAGTGTGCAGCAAGCATGTCCTCCATCTTCTTGACGCCGAAGTGGCCCATCAATCCTCCTCCATGCGCTTCCTGCAACAACAAAAGACGAACGGAACTATCTGGGATGCATAGCTTGTTAGCACGGAACACAAATCCATCATTCAATACGAATTTGTTCCATGTCCTGCATACTTTACAATTCTGCAATACATCTTTAAATTCAGCATCATGCACATATTGTTCTTTGATGGTTTCAAAACCGAAAATTTTGAAGTCAGGCTGAGATAACATGGTATAACGACGTGACAACTCATCAGCAATAACATTATCTTTACCCTTTTTGTATTTAATGACATAAGGGAAATACTCAATAAACTCAACCCACTTAGCATGTCGACGATTCAGTTTATCTTGACTACGAATATGCTTCAAAGATTCATGATCAGAATGTATAACAAATACTTTCGCCCACAAATAATGTTGCCAAGTTTCTAAAGTCCGAACAAGAGCATATAATTCCTTATCATAAGTAGAATAGTTCAGACCAGCCCCACTCAATTTTTCACTAAAATATGCAACAGGTTTGCCCTCTTGTATTAACACACCTCCCAACCCAATTCCACTAGCAACACATTCAAGCTCAAAGGTCTTATTAAAATCAGGAAGTTGGAGTAATGGCACGTGTGTTAACTTATCTTTTAATATCATGAAAGCCTCCAGTTGTGCATCACCCCAAACAAAGGGCACATCCTTCTTTATAAGCTCATTCAGCGGCGCTGCAATAGAACCAAAATCCTTGACAAAGCGCCGGTAGAACCCAGCCAGGCCAAGAAAGCTCCGCACTTGGGTTACCGTTGTAGGAGACGGCCAACTCGAAATTGCTTCATTTTTTGCGGGATCCACTTCAATGCCCTGCGCCGTAACAACATAGCCAAGAAACGCAACTCGATCGGTGCAAAAGGTGCACTTCTCAAGATTACCAAACAAATGTGCAGCACGCAAAGCATCAAAAACAACACACAAATGAGTGAGATGATCCTCTAAAGACTTGTTGTATATCAATATATCGTCAAAGTAAACCACCACAAAACGGCCAATGAAAGCACGTAAAACTTCATGCATCAATCTCATGAAAGTACTAGGAGCATTGGTTAACCCAAAAGGCATAACTAACCACTCATAGAGGCCAAATTTAGTTTTAAATATTGTTTTCCATTCATCTCCCAATTTCATACGAATTTGGTGGTAACCACTACGCAAATCAACCTTAGAGAATATGGTAGAACCACTCAACTCATCAAGCATATCATCCAAACGTGGTATAGGGTGTCTATAACAAATTGTAATATGATTTATAGCCCTACAATTAGTACACATGCGTGATGCACCATCTTTCTTAGGTACCAATAAAATCGGAACAGCACAAGGACTAAGAGACTCACGAATATAACCCTTATCGAGTAGTTCCTGAATTTGTCGTTCAATCTCTTTAGTCTCCTCTGGATTGGTACGGTTGTGCACACTCAAAGCGCGTTGTGCAACCAAGCTCATGTAGGAATCCACAGCGTCGGTGGCCATAAACTCCACGTCTTGCTCAGGATGGCCATCGTCCCCTTACTGCGTAGAAATAAGAGCAAGTGTGTCCTCATCATAATCACTAGCAGAATCATACTCACCATCTTCACGCACGATCATGACACACTGTGTTTTGCACTCTCTCTCAATATGACCATAACCCCAGCATTTGCGGCATTGAATGTCCCGTGTCCTGCCCGTGGAGCCCGTGGAAGACGCCGAACTCTGGGGAGGAGCAGTAGATGTCGATGGCGGCGTCGGTGCAGCTGTGCGGAAGGGCGGCATGGTGGACTTGCTGGCTGATGAAGGTGGCGCAGCGCCGCGGGATGTCGCATCTGGCTGTCTTGACGTCCATGAAGATGTATGACCTGCAGAAAAATTAGGTCTTGTCCGCGGTTCCCTATCCAGAAAAATTAAGATGAAAAAAACAGGTAATAGTGTTGTACTCCTTATATTCCAGAATTGTTTGAATCGGTTTATTCAACCCACCCAAAAATCGTGCAAACATGGTTTCATCATCCTCAACTAGACCACAACGAATTAACCCTTAACATGGTTCCCTATCAGTTTGCAATTCCTGATAATATTCTTCTACCGATTTTCCACCTTGTTGTAGTTTGGTGAGTTTCCGAAGCAATTCACGCTGATAATAAGGAGGTACAAAACGAGTGCGCATAGCAGTTTTTAAAGCAGCCCAAGTAGTAGGAATATTATCATGAAACATACGATAGTGTTCAGACCACCAAACAGAAGCGAAACCAGTAAACTCGCAAGTAGCAGCACAAACACGTCTCTCCTCAGGATAATTTAAGCATGCAAAACGTTGTTCTACCTCTAACTCCCAAGTAAGATAAGCATCAGGATTATATCTACCCTCAAAAGGTGGAATATTCAATTTTAATTTAGCAACATGGTCATCATCACACACCTGATTGTGTTGGTGTGGACGGCCCCGTGGTTGTGGAGGGTTTTCGACCTCTGCGTCATAGCCGTCCAGGTCAGCGTCGGCGTCAGGAGCGGCTGCAGACGCCGCCGAGGCTCCTGGTTCCTCACGGCGAACCCGGCCTGCACGTGAAGCGGTGTTGCCTGGAAACACGGGTGCAGGTATGCGTGTATGTAGCTTCTCCAGCAAGCGATCAAACTTGCCAGTCAAGTCCGTCAAGGCGGTGTTGACGCCAGCAAATTTTGTGTTGAAAGTCCCCTCTAACCCATCTAGACGGTCCATGGCACTGCCAACCCGTGTCTCGATGTCCTGAGTATGCTTGGACACCATCTTCTCAAAGTGCTTGTACAGCTCCTTGTTCGTCATGGTGTTAATCTTGTCGCCTGACATGGTTAGTAGAAATAGGAAACAAAACACAAGTATATGTTCCTATGGACAATCACGCAAACCGTGAAGCAATATACAAAGACCTTACAACTTCCTTACCACGCAGGAGAGTGTCACGGCAACCGCGAGGACAAGCACCTCAAAGATTGGTAAAGCGATTACCAGGGAAGGCACAATGCACGTAGTAGAAATCTGTGGAGCTGTAGGAGGCTTTATGGTAGCAAGGATTAGCAATAATCGGATCAGTAATGCAAGGTGAATAAGTGCTCAAAGACGGTACTATACTGGTCCTAGGCTAGACCGTACTAGAGACACGAGCCTATAGCACCAACAAAGTCAAGGCGCGGCAACAACAAGCACACACGGATAGCTCAAAAGGAAGATATAAGTGAAGATCACAGATTTTTTCCGAAGTTATAACACAAAAGTGGCAAGAACTCAATGTTCCCGAACGAATTTGGCAATTCTGAGAATTTCTGAAGCCGCAAACAGACAACGTTGGTTTGGCTGGATGCAGAATTTTTTTCAGCAAATTTTGAGTGGTTGAACGTCGAAAACGGATTTCGTATGCAAAAGTTATGGCCGGTCAAAGTCCGGTCAACCAAAAGTGTGAAAACGGGGGAAATTCAGACTAAACTGGGGAATTCGGAATCGCTGATGCGGATTTCCGACTCAAATTATAACCAGGTATACATTGTGATTTAGCTTCTCCATTAATCATATTTGTGTGCTCCTGATGGTTCATGAATTTAAGATAGCACATTTAAAAACACAACCAAAAATAAAATGATAGTGCAACATACAAATAGTTCAGATCCTTATTACAATCATCCAGTACTTCTGCGGGGCGCGAAGATAGCATAAGATGTCTTTTTAAATCAGAAAAACAAGTCCCTAATTTAGATATGACACGACACAGATAGCACCCAAAAGGTAACCCCTCACAAGATCATTGCACCTTCTCACACTGGCTGTAATCAAATGCCAACAAGATCAAACGAACCCTGAAGGTTCTCGTCATTCATCTTGTGGAACATAATTAGTACCAGCATTCCTGCGCCCAGATTGTGTTCATGAGCAAACATCAAGCTAACAAAATGCATATCTCTGTTTTTTTGCAGGGGCTTAGCAACCAGACTGATTTTGGTGGAACATACCATTCAACATATGATGATGATATAATGTACAAAAAAAATATCCATATTCCATAAAAAACATATGAGAACTTGCTACGAACAAATAATCTAACCAAAAAATACAAATTGTTTTTTATTGCAGTTGATCAACATGTCCTATACACAACTTCTGCTTTCAGTTGATGGGCCGTCGTCATCACAGGTGAAATGTTTTACCAAAAAAAAATTATTTAATTATTTAAGGTTAATGTTTGTTGCTGTACTCATGGTGGTCACTTTATTACAATTATTTTGCAGGCTTTTGAGAACCAAAACAATTATTACTTAAACAAACCACTTGGTTTTGAGGAGCCTATGGGACTTGAGGTACAGAATAGAACATACAAAGCTTGTGTTGTTCAGTGTCACTATTTTCATTGATTGTACGTATAACTATGTTTGTTCATGATTTTCAGAACCAAACATTTATGGTCACTGGGAGAAATTGGAATCCAGAGACAATGCATGAAAGTGACGATGAAGAAAAAGAAGAAGCACCGGTATTTGGCCAAGAAGATGAAGAGGACAACAACACAGACAGTTTTGATGATTGGCAGGGTGACAACAATGCAAACCAGCAAGATGAAAATGAAGATCAAATTTCAGATGGGGCAGATCCAACTGATTTTTCAACAGCAAGCTCACATGTTGTACAAGGGCATGAACCACCGCAAACACAAGCTAGTCAGCACAGTCAAGAGGGAGAACAAAATCAGACAAACTTGGATGCACCTGATGTAGATGAGGTAGAGCAACTCACCCCTGAAGACATTCACAACTTCCTTGAGAATGAAAGTGTCGCCGCTGCGGAAAGTTACAGCCAGCAGGTTCTTGACGAGCATGCTCCGCATATGGACATGGTTTTTGCCACTGAGGTTGCTGCCCACAGATTTTACAACCAATACGCTGATCTTTGTGGCTTCTCAATCAAGAAAGCAAGCAACTACAAGGGAAAAAACACAGGCGATGAGGTTGGCAGTAGGCGCACTTATACATGCAATCGGTCCGGAAAGGTTGTCTCAGAGGAAGTTAAAGAAAAAAGGAAGGAGAAAAGACGAGAGAATGACAGGAAGAAAGCAGGGTCAGACAAACCTCAAGCAAAACGTCAGCGGACAAGGAATTCCATTGAGATAACCGGTTGTGAGGCAAAAATGATTGTTTCCATTAAAGACGGGAAATGGGTTGTCACCGGTCTTGTGCTCCAACACAATCATGAACTAAGCCCGCAAGATGAAACAAAATTCCTCAGGTCACACAAGCACATGACGGATCAAGAGAAGCTATTCATCCGGACATTCACTTCAGTCAAGCTTCCGACAAGAAAGATCATGGCAATACTGACATACCTCAAGGGAGGCAAACCCAAGCATGTACCTTACACAAAGAAAGATGTTAGCAACCAAATGACAGCGATAAGGAATGAGAACAACACAAATGACTTGATGCAGGTGTTGGCATATTTCAGGATGCGACAGTCCGAGGATGCAGATTTCTACTATGCATTCAAATTCGCTCCAGGCAGTAACAACAAGACGCAATGCATCTTCTGGGCAGATGGGTTCTCAAGGAAGATGTACAACCTGTACGGTGACTGCTTGAGCTTCGATACCACGTACAAAACAAACAAGTATAACCTCCCATTTGCACCATTTGTTGGAGTTACCGGGCATGCTCAGAACTGCTTGTTCGCGTGTGCAATGGTTCACAATGAGACAACAGATACATTTGAGTGGTTGTTTGAGACCTTTGTACACTGCATGGGGGGTAAGCAACCAAAGACAGTTATTACAGACCAGTGCGTGTCGATGGGGAACGCAATTAACAAAGTATTCAAACAAAGCAGACACAGAAACTGTTTCTTCCACATAAAAAAGAAAGCACAGGAGAAGTGTGGGCGCAGTTTCGGAAGGATACCGAACTTCCACTCTGATTTCTGTGACATCCTCCGGTTCTCTTTAACCATTGAAGAGTTTGAGACGCTGTGGCCAGCAATGATAGAAAGATACCAAGTGGGCAACCTACACTACTTGAAGCTCATGTGGAAGTACAGGGCTAAGTTTGTTCCTGTCTACTTCAAGCAAGACTTCTTCTCATTCATTCATTCGACTGCTCGTAGTGAAGGAACAAACGCAATATTCAAAGACAATGTTTGCTCAACTTTCAGTGTCATAAGTTTCCTTGGTGAGTATCAGAAAATTTCTGAAAACATTGAAGAAATGGAGAAGAAACAAGACTGCGAGACAAGGACAACTGAACCTTACTACCGCATCTACACTGAGCTGGAAATGCAAGCAGGCCGAATCTACAATCGAAAAATATTCTACAAATTTCAGAAGCAAATACTATTTTCAGTTAAGTTGCTTGTTGACGAGATAGAAAGGAATGTGACGTATGCAGTCTACAAGACTCCAATGTTACAACTTCAAGATTTCAGGCCTAGGAGATACATTGTTTCTGTGAACATGAAAGCTCAGGAGTTTTGTTGCATTTGTTGCAAATTTGAAAAAGATGGGATAGTCTGTGGTCACATACTAAGGGTCCTGACCCATCTTAACCTGACTGAACTACCGGAGAAGTACTACATTGACAGATGGAAACCAAAGCAGAGAAAAGACATCAGAGACAAACAGTACAATATACCTATAGACCTAACAACAAGCAACCGACACCTGAGATACACAATGCTGTCAAGACGACTCAGCAACATTGCATCTGAAGGGTCGGTCAAAAACAGACAGTACTTGTACGTAACAGGCATGTGCAAGGGCATAGAAGAAAGACTAGATGAGATGGCAAAGGAAGACGAGATAGAAGAGACTAAGAACAAACAGTCAGCACAAGCAGCAGGGGTAGAAAGTTCAGCAGCTCACCCAGATGGTTATGGAGACTTCATACAAGACCCTGATGTTGCTCCATCGACTGGGCGTCCAAAGAGTTCAAAGAGGCAAAAGACTTTCGTCGAGGAACTGTTTTCCAAACAAGAGATAACTTGCAGTCATTGTTCTTCGCATGATCACAACTTTGCAGGCTGCACAAACAAACATATAGACAAATCAGTTTTCGAGAAGAATGCACCAAAAAAGAAAACAGCAGGTATTGCTTTATTTTTAAATAGAACATACAATAAAAATATTTATTGTAATGATGATTTGACATTGAAAAATTAATATCCTATTTTCAAAATCTGATAGCAGGCAAGAAGCAAGGTGCTAAACAACCAAGGAAACAAGCACAACCAAAGGTTCAGGCCAAAAAGAAAACAAGGGATCAGCAAGCTGAAGCTGAAGATACAAGAACGTTGTAGATGAGTGAAAGCAATAAACAATTTTGGTCCTATGCTAATGAAGAAGTAGAAACGCAAGATGAGGATGAAAGCTAATGAATATGTTGTTGGAGAGTGATAATGTGATTCAGTGGACATTTACAGAAACTAGTTATCCTTTTTCTTGTGTTATTATGGACAAAAATAGAAGCATAAACCGTGCAAGAATACAGACCTTTTTGTTTCGCAGTGCAGATACAATGCTGTTCCTTGCTTGAAAAAAATATGTATGTTTGGCTTTTACAAAATCAATCCTGAAAATACTGTGTATAAAAATTGTATAACACATATACGTGCGCTGCACGAACATGACACACATAAGTGTATATGTAGAAGAATAGATAATATATTTTCAAGACCACAAAATATATTTTCTTGTATATATGTAGAAGTCAAAAGCACAAAAAAAAAACAAAAAAGAAAAGGCACTTTGTAATGCTTACTGCCGCATCACTGAAAATTGTTTTAGACTTTTACATATAGAAGCGAGCAAAAAGACCGATACATCCATGATATCTATACAAACTACAATGGAAACACTCGTAATATAGCATTGATGACGATGAACTGAAAGCTTCAGGAGTCTTCATGTATTGGATCATTTTTGGATAGCTTGCTCATTTGTTCAGAATTATCTTCAGAAATGTGTTAACAAAAGGTAGTCAAGTCTTGCTGTTTGCAGACTGTACGGTTCACCTCGTATGCTTCTGAAAAAAAAGAGGAATCAACATGAAAAAGACTGAACAAATAGAAAGGCGAGGGGAAAAACAAGCTAAAAAGTAACTAAAATATACCTCACTATCGAAACCGTAGACAAGGAACTTGGCGTCATGCAGACTGTTGTGATCGCTCATTGTCGTGGTGGGAATCACGCAGATGCCACGGGGTGGCTTATTCTGGGGCCGATTGGACGCTCGCGGATTCGGGAGAGGGTTTGCGCGGTGGAACCGCACACGAAGAACACGAAGAACACTGCAAACACAACGATCTACCCTGCTTCGGGGCCCTCGTGAGGAGGTAAAACCCCTACTGCAGCACTAGCCTACTTTGGTGTATTCTCCTCTCATATGCGGTGGACTACAAAGGCTCCTTGAGCTGTATGGGGCAAATCATGGTGGCATGCCCAAGGAAGAAGAAGAAGCTAGGGGAAGGAGAAAAAGCCCACGGGGCATTTGGTGCGTGCCCGCGCGTGTCCCTCCAGAGCCATCCCCCTGGTGCTCTTTATAAAGAGAGAGCCCAGGGGACAAGGGCTGGCCCACAAACACTGCTCACGTACTGTAGATGAGTTGACTCTGACGGGATGGGCCTCCTTTGTCTTCTAGCTTCTGTCTCCGGCATCTCCGGGAGATGCCGTCCTTTCCTTTGTCTTCTAGCCGTTGTCTTCTGAATCTCCACGTCCTCTTTTTATCCTCTCCCGAAGATATTTATGATGATTCGGATAAGGAAGTCCCGGCATTAGCGGAGAGTGATCCGGTTAGGGATGTCCCGGCGTAGGCGGAGAGTGATCCGGTTAGGGATGTCCCGGCGTAGGCGGAGAGTGATCCGGTTAGGGATGTCCCAGCGTAGGGGGAGAGTGATCCGGTTAGGGATGTCCCGGCGTAGCGTAGGCGGAGAGTGATCCGGATTAGGATGTCTCGGCGTAGGCGGAGAGTGATCCGGATAAGGATGTCCCGGCGTAGGCGGAGAGTGATCCGGATAAGGATGTCCCGGCGTAGGCGGAGAGTGATCCGGATAAGGATGTCTCGGCGTAGGCGGAGAGTGATCCGGATAAGGATGTCCCGGCGTAGGCGGAGAGTGATCCGGATAAGGATGTCTCGGCGTTGGCGGAGAGTGATCCGGTTAGGGATGAAGAGTCGAGGCCACCTGCCTCAACTTGGAGCGCATCTGAAATCCTAGGAGCTTCGGTCAAAGCAACAACTCTGGGGTACCCGGGGTCACATCCCCGACAGTAGTCCCCGAGGCTATGGGGGACTCGCAGAGTCGCGCATAGACTTACAAAAATAAATAACCATACCAAAAACCTCCGTACGCACAACCTCCTGCTTGCATGGGCGCCTTTGTACTTCGGTCATCTGGCCATGCCTTCCAGGCCAAATGCGACATCCGGTTGACCGAGCTCACCCGAATCAACAACGAGATGACAGTTTGCACTGGCTTTTATTGGTCAGCCCTCCTGGCTTTTACCGAACTCGGATGCCGCCAGCGTCGGTTAGCCCTCCTGGCTTTTACCGAACTCGGATGCCGCCAGTGTCGGTTAGCCCTCCTGGCTTTTACCGAACTTGGATGCCGCCAGCGTCGGTTAGCCCTCCTGGCTTTTACCGAACTTGGATGCCGCCAGCGTCGGTTAGCCCTCCTGGCTTTTACCGAACTTGGATGTCGCCAGCGTAAGCTGGACCGACATAAACCTGCAAGTATCTATCTCATATGTCTCGGTATCTCGGCCCCTCTGGGCATATCACACATGTCTCGGTACCTCGGCCTCTTTGGGCATAACTCATATGTCTCTGTACCTCGGCCTCTTTGGGCATATCACATATGTCTCGGTACCTCGGCCTCTCTGGGCATAACTCATATGTCTCGGTACCTCGGCCTCTTTGGGCATATCACATATGTCTCGAGCCACTGCTGGACTCACATAAGCATATCTCGAATGCCGGTTTTAGCCACTCCGGGCGTATACCGACACAGATGTCTCCAGCCACTGCTGGTTTGACATAACCATGTCTCGAATGCCGGTTTTAGCCACTCCGGGCGTATACCGACATAGATGTCTCCAGCCACTGCTGGTTTGACATAACCATGTCTCGAATGCCGGTTTTAGCCACTTTGGGCGTATACCGACATAGATGTCTCCAGCCACTGCTGGACTGACATACAACCTGCAAAAACATATCTCAAAGGTTGCCTCTGGCTAACAAACATAAACAAAGATCTGGTATACAAATGATGCCATGACACGCTGGCAAACAGAATAAACATAGATGAGGGATATGGAATGATGTCATGATATTGTGACAAACCGAAATAAACGGCGATCTGGGATGGGGAATGATACCGTGATACTGTGGTAAACCGAAATATACGGCGATCTAGAGAATACCGATAATGCCAGGGTACCTGGGATAATTTGAGATAACCAATATAACCATGATACCTTGGATCTCTATTATGACCCGGATTTCCATCATGATCCGGATTTTCAATACGATCCGGATTTCCAATATGACCCGGATTTCCAATGTGATTCGGATTACCAATACAATCCAGATTTCCAATGTGATTCGGATTACCAGGACACCTCAGTAACGAATGTTCTCAACAAAACCGATGTCACCTTTCAACGTTAGTCCAACATACATATCATGATGAATATTTGACAGGAACAACAATTCTTCTAGCCGAGGCTAACCGTTCTAGTTCATGACGGAAATTAAATCTAACAGCAGATACCATGCACGAGAAAACAGATTCGGTCGCAACCAAGTCCCCGAGTCACTTTTCTTATCTAGGAGAAACAGTAAAACAGGCCGGCTACCCAATCCCCGGGTCAAGACATCTTGTCCCGGGTAGAACACTTAGACAAAAAGCGAGGGGGCAGTCCCCGAGAAACTTTTGAGACAAAACTAAACTGGACTGGCTATCCAGTCCCCGGGTCAAAACACCTTACCCCGGGGAAAACAACTAAGCATGGCAAGGTAGAAACGAAGGGCCAGTCCCCGAGTACTGTTTGAGACTATCTAAAAGCATGACGTAGACATATAGTTGATACTTACAAGGCAATGTTGTCGGAGGAGTCGGAGAAGACGCTAATGTCGACCTGGATATCATTATGTCGGCCTGTTCGCCCGCGGCCTGGCGTCGCAGGCCTGGCCCGAGGCTGCTGGAAATGCTAACCAAACCGAAGAAGGCAATCCGGCCTATCCGAGGCAGACTGGACCTAGCCGAGGCTGGCTTGGAACTCGGCCCCACAGAGGCTGGCTGGAGCTTGGCCTAGCCGAAGCTGCTGGAGCTTGGCCCGCCGAGGCAGCCATAGCTCATCCCAGCCGAACCTTGCTGATGCTTGGCCCATCCGAGGCTGGTACTTCGGCCCGCCTAGATAGCGACAGGTCGGACTGTCCGAGATGGCGTCGCACCGATTCGGCCGAGATTGCGGCACACTGGCCCGCTGCCAAATCACGCCTGCTAGCGGCAAGAGTCGAGCTGCAACCACTGGGAGCTAGGCTTGCCCGGGATGCCGACCTACCGTGTTGTAGACACCGGCCTATCCGACACGTGAATATTGGACCACTTAGCGTAGTGCCGGCAAAGTTGACCACGACGGAGCGGAGGCTGGCCGAATTGATTCGTGCGTGCAGCTGGGCACGCATCAGCCGAGGTGATGCTGCCGACCAGCCAGCCTGCCACATGCACAGATCAAGCAGCCGGACTAGCTAGCATCTGGCCACGCATGCCTGGCTCGATGCGCTGCGCATCCGGCCATGCGCGCGCACACACACACCAACGATCCAGCTGCCTGCCTATGCGCTTGCTTGCTTTCTTCAGCTGTCTGGGTGTTTGCTTAGCAAACAGATTCGGTTAAGCAGACTCGGTCAAGCATGCAAGAAGCACGGCCACTAGCCACACATGCACGCTCCAACGATCCAGCTGCCTGCATGCTTGCTTTAGTTTTTGCACATGCCGAATTACAAAGGGCGGCCACAGTAGCTTGGCGTAGCAGCGGTGAGGACGACCCGTGAAAGGACGAACAGTGCGGAGAAGACGCAGGGCACGGATGCAGATGCGCGGGGAAGGCCGATCCACGGCCGGCCGGCGCAGACCTGGACAGCGGATACGCGGCCGGAACACGGCCAGAGAGCCGGCGAGGCGCGGCTCTGCCGGCGCGCAAGCGAAGCAGGAGCAGATCTGGGACCTGCCGAAGATGCCGTTGACGAAGGCCGCGCCGACCTCTACTCGCTGCTGCACAGCTTAATCGCGGAGGACCATGGCGACGTCGAGTCCCCGCGATGATGATGAAGATCCCATCCGAAATTAGCCCAGCAAGCGCCACTACAGCCCCACGGTAGGCGCCAACTGTCGTGGTGGGAATCACGCAGATGCCACGGGGTGGCTTATTCTGGGGCCGATTGGACGCTCGCGGATTCGGGAGAGGGTTTGCGCGGTGGAACCGCACACGAAGAACACGAAGAACACTGCAAACACAACGATCTACCCTGCTTCGGGGCCCTCGTGAGGAGGTAAAACCCCTACTGCAGCACTAGCCTACTTTGGTGTATTCTCCTCTCATATGCGGTGGACTACAAAGGCTCCTCGAGCTGTATGGGGCAAATCATGGTGGCATGCCCAAGGAAGAAGAAGAAGCTAGGGGAAGGAGAAAAAGCCCACGGGGCATTTGGTGCGTGCCCGCGCGTGTCCCTCCAGAGCCATCCCCCTGGTGCTCTTTATAAAGAGAGAGCCCAGGGGACAAGGGCTGGCCCACAAACACTGCTCACGTACTGTAGATGAGTTGACTCTGACGGGATGGGCCTCCTTTGTCTTCTAGCTTCTGTCTCCGGCATCTCCGGGAGATGCCGTCCTTTCCTTTGTCTTCTAGCCGTTGTCTTCTGAATCTCCACGTCCTCTTCTTATCCTCTCCCGAAGATATTTATGATGATTCGGATAAGGAAGTCCCGGCATTGGCGGAGAGTGATCCGGTTAGGGATGTCCCGGCGTAGAGGGAGAGTGATCCGGTTAGGGATGTCCCGGCGTAGCGTAGGCGGAGAGTGATCCGGATTAGGATGTCTCGGCGTAGGCGGAGAGTGATCCGGATAAGGATGTCCCGGCGTAGGCGGAGAGTGATCCGGATAAGGATGTCCCGACGTAGGCGGAGAGTGATCCGGATAAGGATGTCTCGGCGTAGGCGGAGAGTGATCCGGATAAGGATGTCCCGGCGTAGGCGGAGAGTGATCCGGATAAGGATGTCTCGGCGTTGGCGGAGAGTGATCCGGTTAGGGATGAAGAGTCGAGGCCACCTGCCTCGACTTGGAGCGCATCTGAAATCCTAGGAGCTTCGGTCAAAGCAACAACTCTGGGGTACCCGGGGTCACATCCCCGACACTCATTACCATATCATGAGCGTATCTGACACGGAAGTAGGGAATATCTCTGGATGAAAAACAGCATTGCCTAGGGTTCCTTGGGTCAAAGAGTTCCATGTACTTCATTGAAAAAATTCCACAATCATCACTCCTAGTGAAAATCAAAAACCAAGAAAGAACAACAGAAGGTTATAAGGCGAAAAATGTTTTAACAAAAAGATGTTCATACACTTGTATGTAGCACAAAAATAACTACAAGATAACTAAAAAAAAATGAAGATGAATTCTATTCCAAAAAGAATGTTTAGAAAAATACCCTGGTTCCTGCTTTGGTACATTCGGGTACACCCTCCCAAAGTCTTGAAAGTCGATGTATTTCTGTTTCGCCTCGTGCCATGTTTTAATGAAATTTGGGATCTGTGGAAAAAGAAAAAGTGATTAACGAAATATCAGCTACAAAAGAGCAAACAACAAAAATGAGCTGTCCATCTATTTGGAGAACCAAAACAACAAAATGTAAGTCAGGTTCAGGTTCAGATGAAAAAAATAGAATAAAAAGCTTACCATCTTTTTCCATACATAATTGTGATACGAGCTATCCTCACCAAACACAGAGTCGAGGAAAATGAAGTTGCGTGATATGAAATCAACCATAAACACAAACCAATGGTCGCTCATCACCGACGGGAATACAAGCTGGCTCACAGGAAGAAATAAAAAATATATTACAGGAACCAATAGAACATGAAGATGGGCGCACAAAAAACAGACATTGTCTCAAGATACTAAGCAAAAAGCCATACCCTGGCAGACTCGTCAAGTTTCAATGCTTTCCCAGCACCCTTGAATGAATCAATTGATTTCCTATGATTAAACATTTTCATTTCATTGCTCTTTGCTTTCTCAAGAAAGTGGTCCTGTTTTTGAGAAACACAAAAGTATTTAAAAAAAGGTTTAGACACAATCTTCAGATGCTAATGACCAAAAGATCAAAATACAACTTGCAAGAGAGAGTGTGGAAAATGTGTGCTGGGTGTACTTACAGATACAGTGTTGAAGAAATAATGTTTCTGTGAAACTCTTGGGTGTTTATCCCGGAACAACTTGCGACAGAAAGCATTAATCACCCAAGCCTCTACCTTCCCATTTATTTTCATTGACGATCCTAACTGCAACATAGATACCTTAACGCCATCCAAGTTTATTACCCATGAACTGAAAAGAAAATAAAACAGACATACATTCTAAGAGACCATCAAAGATGATTGAAAAAAGGAATAAATGTACAATCAACACTCGCGAGGTAAGCATACTTACACATCGTGTGGAGGACAATCGCATAGAGTAGTAACAGCTTCCCACACTCTTTGATGTATAGGAAGTACTGTGACATTATGGTTGGTGTCATAAGGAGAAGTTACCCATTTACTTCGCTGAATAACCCTTTGAGGTCTTACATTTTCTTTTCCAAGGTAGGAACTAGCATTTCCTAGTGAGAGTTCAGTATTGTATATATCATCTGTCTGTTTGCTCATTTGCTTTGCAAAATTTTCACCAAGAATTTGGACTTCAGGAGAATCCTATAAGTAGACATTGCATGGTTCAAATGTAAAAAGTATCAACACAAACAAAACATATGAACTGTTCAGAAAAAAATAATTGAATGACCAACACACAAAAACAATGAAAGAATCAAAATTCAGTTCCCAGAATTTATAGATCAGTGTGTAACTAGTTGCAACCACATTCAAATAAAAAACAAGGCTGCAAGCAAGAAACACTCACATCATCTTCGATCAGCATGAATTCTCTTGTGGCTGTTTTGCCTTCAGAGCTGTGGAGATCAACTGGGCTACCATGAAACAACCTACGCCCAGCCATCAATGCTTTTGAGTTATCCTGCTTAAATGGTCTGCTGGTGGAGGCAGAATTAGTTATCTTGAAATGCTCTTGACTGGTGTATGGAGCTTCAGGGGTAGCCTGGTCACACAGAAACAAAAAGGGAACACAAATAGAACAAATTTATATACTGAAGCCACCAAAAAAACACAACAAATGAATCAGGTAATATACATTTTTGGTAGTAAAATGAAAAATGAGAAGAGCCTTACGAGATCAACGAAATTATCTCGGAATCCAGATCTCCATTTAGGTGTGTTAGTGAGGCCCGTAGCAGTAGGCTCCTTTTGTGCACATTGCGGACTGCTTTCATATTCTCTTGGACTAAAGTTATCCTGTGTGATAAAAAATATTTAATAAGTTGAAATGAAGCAACAAATTTCAATACTGACTGTAGTCAACAACATAATACTAAAAAAGGTTCAGAAGCCAAAAACAGGACATAAAAAGATTAAAAATAACCTGTTTAATAGAAGATGAAACTTTTGATTGCCTGGGTGATTTAAATGCAGTATCATCTTCAGCAGTGCGCAGCTCCCAATACAGAATTGCATCCTGCGTGAGATAGACAATGCAAATTGTTTCAAAATAACATTACTCAAAAAATGACGTACAAACATACAGATCGTGCACGACTAGAATATGAACAAAAATCACGATCTAAAAAGGATTCACACCAATACACCAGAAAAACATGTAAAAGACAGGTAAAAAAACAAATGACAGCTAACCTCAATTTTTTTGGCATACTCGAAATCATCCATTCCCACAGGCCGAAACAGTTCTTCCTCTTCAATGGTATTCCCGTTATCATCTTGGTCCTCTTGTAGCCTAAAGGACGGCATACTTGCATCATGCCAAAAATACTTGTTCCTAGCCATTTGCAAATATTGGCCCCTATTCATTGGAATGTTTTGTTGATGACCAACAGCATTCAAACTATGACCTGCATATTAACAATATAATCACATTAAAAAATATCATCAAAACAAAAAATGTATATTAGAAAAAGCATTGCATGAAAACGATAGTTTACCGTAGTTACTGATTGGTAAAACCACTTTTGTGTCCATTTTGGTGGCAGTAGTAGGTGCATCTGTTCTTTCTCCTTGGACCTCAAGACTGGGCTCATGTGAGGACATGTTTGCTGAAACAATATCAGTGTCCATTTTGCTGGCAGTATTTTGTTCTTCCGGTATTTCCTGTTGCATATTGAGTCTTGGTGTTTCTGAGACCTGATGAATGAATTGCAAGAATCATCAGGCGCAACTTTTTAAAAAATAATCATAGACAAGGCAACAAAAAGATTTAATACAAAACAAAAGACAAACCTTCTCGTTGGTAGCATTTTGAAAACTGAAATGACCATCCTCTTCCTCAAAAATATTATTATTCAAATCCATTGAAGTTTCTTGTGCTACAGGTGTGTTAAGCCGAAAAAAAATCAGCAAGAGTTGCTCAAAAACAGAAAAAGCTGTAAGAAAATTATCAACGAACAAGCATAAAAATAATCAGAAAAGTATAGAGTAACTCACATGGTTTGGTGTGCTCTGGCGGGTCCGATGCTGTGACCATGTGTTGTAGGCTTATTGACTGCATATGCGGCAACTGAGATTCTCCTTGAGTTATATTGGTAGGCAGCTGTTTAGCCACTTTGTTATCTGATGACATGGAATGCTGAGAGCTATCAACAGCTTCGCAGCGTCTCCTCTTTCGCTGTATTAGAGGCTCATCATCTGTGTGTTCGTTAGAACAACAAAAGGAGACAGAAAAATTAAGGTCAAAATAAAAGACACGGCAAAAAGTAGTAAGTCAACAAAGGTAAATTGCAGGCAGTAAAGACAAGCATTTTGAGAAAGAAAATTTAAAAATAATTACCATCTTCATTATCTTGAGCTGGGTGATCATCATTAATCCGCACTGTTGTAGTGCTGGCAGTCATATCTTGTGCTGTTTTATATGAGTCATTATCATCTTGTGAAGACGGCAGTTTTTCGGTCTCATCTGACCTCAAATCATTTGACACAAAAGCATTGACAATAAGAACAACCAGCTGCTGCACTTCATTTTGTATTGTTTCATCTTTATCCTTCACAGTTGATGTGAATGCTGCTGATATACTATCTTTGATCTAAAACATAAAAAAGCAAAGCAAAAAAGAAAGCTATATATTACTACTAACAACAAACTGAATGGACATGCTGAAGAAAAAAAAGAGTACACACTAGAAAAAGCATCAAAATAAAGATATACAAACTATCATACGCGTACCTCGCATGATACTAAATTGCCAATTGCTGTTTCTATTGAAGCTTTGATATGTTCATCGGAGAAAATGTGTGCTTGAGTTCCTTTATCCATTCTGAAGTAACAAGTTTCAGATATATCTTTGATCTGTATAACGCAAAATGATACATTTCAAACACAGTGGACAAGAAAGAAAATATTTTAAATGAAGCTACAAGTCTAAGTGAGAATGAACAACAAAAATGCCACACAAGATTAACACAACCACTGCATATATAAGAGCTATTCAGACCAAAAAAAATGTAGGTATCAGTTTGCATGCAACAGAGAAATGACTTACCGGGTAGAAGCCATATTTTCCATTAGTCGCCATAAACATGTCAGCAAACACCTTTATGAGATCCCCTTTCCAAACTCTTATCTTGGCAAAGTTGAGGGCATTTGAATTGGCCCAAAATCAACAAAGTCCAAGCATCGAACCTGACATACAAAGACAAAAGAAATATATGAAGTGAAAATATATAATCAAAAATAAACATAAAAAAGCAGTTAACTCTAACAAAAAAGACCATGCTCTTATATAGGAGAGTTTAATAATGAGCACTTACTGCAAAGTGATATATACATCCACCGAGAGTCTGATATACTCTACTATCTTTCAAAGGTTCTCTGATGTATTTCTTATGTATGCAATTAGCCATTCGTGTATAAACCTTGACCAGTTGCGATCCTTTATGTTTTCAACAACAATAAGGGCACCCATGTACTTTGTACTCAACTTTGTGTTAGAATTTGGACACAGAAAACAAGCAAGAGCAACACCCATAAAGGACCTGCAGAACATGTGATCTGGCAGTATCTCTTTCCCCATAATCATCTTCCCCAGATATCTGAATGAGGGAACATCACTAAGGCCAAAAATATCAAGAAATGCAACTTTCCCTGCCATCTCATCACTGTCCACAAGCATTTGGCCACTGGGAGTCCCTAATGTATCTGTAACAGCTTCTGCAGATAACGGAATCTTCTTGGACCCAATCCTGATAAACTCTTCTTCAGTGTTAACACGATCAGCAATCCATTGGACAAAACCTCTAGGGACACAACAATCGCCCAGCTCAAGCAATTCACCGAAACCCATCCAGTGAACAAGGGACACGTACTGCGGGCAAGACTTGACTCTCTGCAGCACTTGGTGAAAGAATGTTATGCTACACCTGCTGTACGCATTCCTTTCATCATCGGCATCGCTGCCATTAGCTTGAACCTTTTTCAAACATTTTCTCTGAAAAAATGACAACAACAAATAAGAATTACTAAGCATTGCAGCGATAAAGTTAGACTACAAGTATAAAGGTTTAACAAAAGGCAACAAACCAATAACCAATATAAAAATCTACTACATGAGACAGTGCTAACCTTTCTCTTTACTTTACAAGAGCTTCTTTGCCGAGTATTCTTCTCCACACTCCTGACAATCTAAAATACATGCAACAGACAGAAGAAGAAGCATGTAATTGAACCACATTATAAGATATCAGTACAATCAAAGATGAAAAGAACCATGTATATAAGTGTATAACTTACAATCCTCAATATTTTCTGCGTGATATCATTCTCACTGGTATTGTTGAAAGGTAGCTTGTCGTCTTGAGCGGGATTTGGTCCAGCAGGGTCATTAACACGCTTCCCATTAGACGCCACCTTCAGAGTACAAAACACATTAAACAGTCAAGTAACACTGCTTGAGAAAAGGAGAATAAATATAGCATTTGAAATTCAATTACTATCAGTGCTATCATTTCACACAAATTAAAAAAAATAGACATTAACCATACTAATAGTTAACAACAAAACATACACCTTGCAGCTGTAGCAAAAAATATCACAAAGGGCTGGTTAAAAAAATAAGATACATGAATAAATAACTAATGCTAGTTCTCATCAAACATATACAAAAGAAATTCTCATATACATGACTTTCTCCAATAACATTACAGACCAAAAGCATCCCTCGCACACTAGAAAATTTGAGGTGCTTGCACAAAAAATACCGTATGACTTACAATCCTCAAAATCTCATCTGTCATTTCATTCTCTCTGGTTTTGATGTAATGTTTCTTGTCATCTTCAGGTGGGTTTGGTCCAGAATGGTCATCAACGCGACCTCCATTAGATGCCATATTCCTAACAAACAACAAATAGAAACATGAGAACAAATTATCTGAAAAATGCACCATGTACACATTACTAACTATAAATGAAGCACATCAATGATAGTTTTCTAAATTTAAAAAGACTTAGTGACCAGCAAAATTGCATATGTTAGTGAAACCACACAACTGCATCACACAAAAACACACACAACTGTTTAGTGTTCTCTTGATATTTCAGAACATTACATGCATGAAAATAACAAATTCAGATAACACTACTAAAAAAATGCTTCAAGGAGCATTCTAATTAGCATCAGCAAAAATTACTGACAGAACACCACCTTCATACACACAAAAGGTGAATCATGCCATTCACAAAACCAGCAAACTCATAAAGGAACTGCTTCTGAATGAACTTAATGGCATGCCACCCCTAACAAACCAAAAAACTCAGGTAGTTGTGCCTTTGGATAACAATAAAATCTAATAAATTCATGGGCACAAACTGTTACTTCAGTGGATTGAAGGGGACATCAACTAGACACCAGAATCTCGTTATGGGACTCGAAATTACCAAGGCCCGAACACAAATTCTACACAGGGAATCACACCAAGCTGCTTATTCTACAAATACAAACTTAAATCACGCTCGAATCTCAACGGATTGTAGAATCTACAACAAGGAATCACATGCATGCCGTGCTTGTAAGCCATGGCTAGTTAAGAAGCTTATTCGCGGAGCAGGGGAGAAAACGCGTTGCTCGGGAAGCAGGGGTGCGGCCTTGGACAGGATCGAGAAGACCGGTCTTCGGCGAGCAGGGACGCGACCTCGGACAAGATGGAGAAGCGCGGAGAGCAAGGGCGCGACCTCAGACACGATGGGGAAGTGCGGCGAACAGTAGCGCGACCGCGGCCACGATGGGGAAGCGCGGCGAGCACGGGCGCGGGGCTCGACATCGGCGCGTACGGCGTGGAAGAGGGCGCCTCAACTGGCCGCGCCAGCGAGAGGCGGCGAACGGCGGAGCAGATCCCCCACCGCCCCCAACCCCGCGTCGCCGCTTGCCTTCCACCTCCCCCTCTCCGCTCTGCCAGTACTGTTTGAAATGGATAGAAAGCACTCGAAGGGGAAATAGGTGCCGTGCGAGGCAAAGCAAAAGGACAAACAGAACGGTCCAGAAAGACCAAAAAATTGTTAGGGTCACCCAACGCCGTGCACCAAAAAAAAAAACTTGAATTAAAACATAGGCCCACCTTGCATAAACCACTATGCATACTCCTGCCGTCAAAAATGAAAACAATGAAATAACCAAAAAACAAATTCTGAATAACAAAAACAAAAAATACAAAATATGAACGAAAATGGAGTTGCAAACTAGTTTTAGACAAAAAAAATGATTTGCAAAGCACATTTCGACAACTTCATCTCGAGGTACCTTGGGCACATTAGGCAAAATACCAGAAAAACATCACCATAGATCATGCACTATCAACTTGAACTATCCACCATAGGCAAAATAAAAAGTCAAACTCAGTTGCAAGTCCGGATGCAAATTGGCCTATCTCGAGAAAAAACTCAATTTCAAACGCAGTTGCAACTGGCCCTATCTCGAGAGAAAAGTCAGTTGCAAGCGCAGTTGCAACTGTCTTTCAAAAAAAAATTAAAAAAAATAAAGAAAAAATAATAATATTCGAGAAAACACTCAATTGCAAGCGTGGTTGGAACTGGCTTCAAAAAAACAAAATAGAATAATAATAGAAAATGATAAAAATAATAAAATCCGAGTTTCATGCGCAGTTGAAACTAGCTTAAAAAAATAAAATTAGTAAAACAAAATAAAATCTGAGTTGCAACTTGCAACTGACTCCCAAAAACAAAATAAAATAATAATAAAAATTAGTAAAGAAAACACTCAATTGCAAGTGCATTTGAAACTGACCTCTGTCTCGAGAAAACACTCAGTTGCAAGCGTGGTTGGAACTGGCTTCAAAAAAACAAAATAGAATAATAATAGAAAATAATAAAAAAATATAAAATCCGATTTTCAAGCGCAGTTGAAAATGGCTTAAAAAAATAAAATTAATCAAAAAATAAATAATAATAAAATCCGAGTTGCAATTGCAGTTGCAATTGACTCCCCAAAAAACAAAAATAAAATAATAATAATAATTAGTAAAGAAAACACTCAGTTGCAAGCGCATTTGAAACTGGCATCTGTCTCGAGAAAACACTCAATTGCAAGCGTGCTTGGAACTGGTTAAAAAAACAAAATAGAATAATAATAGAAAATAATAAATAATAATAAAATCTGAGTTTCAAGCGTAGTTGAAACTCGCTTAAAAAAATTAATAAAAAATAAATAATAATAAAATCCAAGTTGCAACTAACTCCCAAAAAAACAAAATAAAATAGTAATAAAATTAGTACACTCAGTTGCAAGTGCATTTGAAACTGACCTCTGTCTCGAGAAAACACTCAGTTGCAAGCGTGGTTGGAACTGGCTTAAAAAAACAAAATAGAATAATAATAGAAAATAATAAAAAAAATATAAAATCCGATTTTCAAGCGCAGTTGAAACTGGCTTAAAAAAATAAAATTAATCAAAAAATAAATAATAATAAAATCCGAGTTGCAACTGCAGTTGCAATTGACTCCCCAAAAAACAAAAATAAAATAATAATAATAATTAGTAAAAAAAACACTCAATTGCAAGCGCATTTGAAACTGGCCTCTGTCTCGAGAAAACACTCAATTGCAAGCGTGCTTGGAACTGGGTTAAAAAAACAAAATAGAATAATAATAGAAAATAATAAATAATAATAAAATCTGAGTTTCAAGCGCAGTAGAAACTCGCTTAAAAAAATTTATAATTAATAAATAATAATAAAATCCAAGTTGCAACTGCAATTGCAACTTGCAACTAACTCCCAAAAAACAAAATAAAATAATAATAAAAATTAGTACACTCAGTTGCAAGTGCATTTGAAACTGACCTCTGTCTCGAGAAAACATGCTGTTGCAAGCGTGGTTGGAATTGGCTTTCAAAAAACAAAATAGAAGAATAACAGAAAATAATAAAAAATTATAAAATCCGAGTTTCAAGCGTAGTTGAAACTGGCTTAAAAAATAAAATTAATAACAAAATAAATAATAATAAAATCCAAGTTGCAACTGCAGTTGCAATTGACTAAAAAAACAAAATAAAATAATAATAAAAATTAGTAAAGAAAACACTCAGTTGCAAGCGCATTTGAAACTGGCCTCTATCTTGAGAAAACACTCAGTTGCAAGCGTGGTTGAAAACTGGCTTAAAAAAACAAAAATAGAATAATAATAGAAAATAATAAATAATAATAAAATCTGAGTTTCAAGCGCAGTTGAAACTCCCAAAAAAAAAAATTAGTACACTCAGTTGCAAGTGCATTTGAAACTGACATCTGTCTCGAGAAAACATGCAGTTGCAAGCGTGGTTGGAATTGGCTTTCAAAAAAACAAAATAGAAGAATAATAGAAAATTATAAAAAAATTATAAAATCCGAGTTTCAAGCGTAGTTGAAACTGGCTTAAAAAAATAAAATTAATAACAAAATAAATAATAATAAAATCCAAGTTGCAATTGCTGTTGCAACTGACTCCCCCCAAAAAAAAAAAGCAAAGAACACAATCAGTTGCAAGCGCATTTGAAACTGGCCTCTATCTCGAGAAATCACTCAGTTGCAAGCATGGTTGAAACTGGCTTAAAAAAACAAAAATAGAATAATAGTAGAAAATAATAAATAATAATAAAATCTGAGTTTCAAGCGCAGTTGAAACTCGCTTAAAAAAATTAATAAAAAATAATAAAATCCAAGTTGCAACTGCAATTTGCAACTTGCAACTAACTCCCAAAAAACAAAATAAAATAATAATAAAAATTAGTACACTCAGTTGCAAGTGCATTTGAAAATGACCTCTGTCTCGAGAAAACATGCAGTTGCAAGCGTGGTTGGAATTGGCTTTAAAAAAACAAAATAGAATAATAATAGAAAAATAATAAAAAATTATAAAATCCGATTTTCAAGCGTAGTTGAAACTGGCTTAAAAAATAAAATTAATAACAAAATAAATAATAATAAAATCCAAGTTGCAATTGCTGTTGCAACTGACTCCCAAAAAAAAAATTAGTAAAGAACACAATCAGTTGCAAGCGCATTTGAAACTGGCCTCTGTCTCGAGAAAACACTCAATTGCAAGCGTGGTTGAAAACTGGCTTAAAAAACAAAATAGAATAATAATGGAAAAAAAAAATCCGATTTTCAAGCGCAGTTGAAACTAGCTTAAAAAAGTAAAATTAGTAAAAAATAAATAATAATAAAATCCGAGTTGCAACTGCAGTTGCAACTGGCTCCCAAAAAAAATAAAAATTAGTAAAGAAAACACTTAGTTGCAAGTGCATTTTGAAACTAATCTCTGTCTCGAGAAAACACTCAGTTCCAAGTGTGGTTGGAACTGGCTTCAAACAACAAAATAGAATAATAATAGAAAATAATAAAAAATAATAAAATACGACTTTCAAGCGCAGTTGAAACTGGCTTAAAAAAATAAAATTAAATAATTAATAATAAAATCCGAGTTGCAACTGCAATTGCAACTAACTCCCCCGAAAAAAAATTACTAAAGAAACACTAAGTTGCAAGTGCATTTGAAAACTGGCTTCTGTCTCAAGAAAACACTCAGTTGCAAGCGTGGTTGGAACTGGCTTCAAAAAACAAAATAGAATAATAATAAAAAATAATAAAAAAGAATAAAATACAAGTTTCAAGCGCAGTTGAAACTGACTTAAAAAATAAATTAATAAAAAAAAAAATAATAAAATCCGAGTTGCATCAGCAGTTGCAACTGACTCCCAAAAAAACAAAAATAAAATAATAATAATAATAATAATTAGTAAAGAAAATAGTCAGTTGCAAGCGCATTTGAAACTGACCTCAGTCCTGAGAAAACACTCAGTTGCAAGCGCATTTGAAAACTTGCCTCTGTCTCGAGAAAACACTCAATTACAAGCGTGCTTGGAACTGGCTTCAAAAAAACAAAATAGAATAGTAATAGAAAATAATAAAAAAATAATAAAATCCGAGTTTCAAGCGCAGTTGAAACTCGCTTAAAAAATAAAATTAATAAAAATATAAATAATAATAAAATCAGAGTTGCAACTGACTCCGAAAAAAAAATAATAGAAAATAATAAAAAATAATAAAATACGAGTTTCAAGTGCAGTTGAAACTGGCTTAAAAAATTAATATAAAAAATAAATATTAATAAAATCCGAGTTGCAGCTGCAGTTGCAACTGACTCCCAAAAAACAAAATAAAATAATAATAATAATTAGTAAAGAAAACAATCAGTTACAAGCGCATTTGAAATTGGCCTCTGTCTCGAGAAAACACTCAGTTTGCAAGCGCATTTTGAAACTGGCGTCTGTCTCGAGAAAACACTCAGTTACAAACGTGCTTGGAACTGGCTTAAAAAAAACAAAATAGAATAATAATAGAAAATAATAAAATCTGAGTTTCAAGCGCAGTTGAAACTCGCTTAAAAAATAAAATTAATTAAAAAATAATTAACAATGGAAATATATTAAAAAACCATTGTTTTAGTTGGCAGGACTAGAAATAGATTTGCAAATCTCCTCGAAATTACAGAAAAAGAAATTACAACAGCATACAACTCACATCACGTTTCATTTTCATTCTGAAAAAAGCCTTAACACAAAAGCCTTAAACAAAAGCTCATATTTGATAGTTCAAAAATCAGCAACCTTTTGCTTTCACTCTAAATTACATCAACACTCATGATCATGCGCTTCAAACTTCAAACTAGAACTTCATACCAAAAAGCACAAATGGTTCAGTGCATTACCAATTCATGCAACTCCAGCATCCATCTGACACAAACATCTTCCCTAACTAGATACCTTATACTAGAGGTACCACCACCAAGCTAAATCACTAACCAATCCTCTCTACCTCCAGGGCAATGCCTAGTTCCCTAACTTCAACTTTCAGAAGAAACTGACACTGACAACAATTAGAGTTAAAACTGAGACTAAAATAAATGAGAAATAAGTGAGGCACAGACAACAAAACTTAGACAATGAAAACATATTCTGAGCAATAACTGAAAGATATCTGAGGCACTGAAAAAAGGCTGAGTCACTGAGATAACAAACTGAGACACTGTACAAAAAGAGTAAACACTACATTACTTACATAATTACACGCAACATAATTACACGCACAAAAGCAAAAAGGTAAAAACACAAAGGCATCAGACTAACACATAATTACATCACGTTATCCAGACATACATGAGATCCAGACATACATGACTGCCAGTCTTACACAGACGATTAGATACTTGCATACCCATTTACAAAAATGGGAACAGTAGAAGCAAAAGAGTTCAGTGAGTGACCAGTTCCTACAAACAAACTGCCTTCCTACAGAAAAGAAAACCAGATACTTGAAATGACTATTCATACTTCAATCTTTTCTACCTCCAGCGCAATGCCCAACTCCCTGACTTCAATCTTCACAAGGATAACAGCGCCTGGTACTAAATCGAGTTGGTTGCAGAAGGTGTGGAAACCAGTCCGCAGTTCAATCCTTGAACGGTGAAGGCGATAGTTACCCCAAATAGGTTCATCCATAACCTTGTTCCAGTATAGAACATTACCATCACTAGGGTAGCTGAATCCACGGAAGAGTCCCTTAGGGATTGACTGAAAATCCAAACACAAGAAACAACATATTTTCAGTACCAACAAAAACCATGGCAACAACAAAGAAAAAAGAAGAAAAAGACATGAGCATGAGTGTGTGATACTCCAGACATTACATATTTGGAAAAAAAACAACTAAAACCTATAGAACTAGACATTACATATTTGATGGTGTGTTGTAGGCAATAAAAATCTATTAAAGTTGATCAACACAATCAGATAAGTTGAGGTGGCATTGCACAATCACATTAACCAGCACAAAAATAATATGAGGAAACATATAGGAAGAGTTGCGATATCATCATTCTATCCCCAGATTTTATCTTGTGATCCCTCGGTAACCCCTATAGGATTATTACTATACGGATAGTAAGAGGGGGGACATATGTTTCTCACCAAGACATGTGGAGCCAGATCATCTGCATAAAGCTTCTTCACATAATACTGCAGATCAGGAACATGGTAAAACTCGCCTTCATAGAACCTGCCAACCTCCTTGTAGATTTCCCATATGATCTGGCCCATGCTACGCTCATTAACTGCCCATGTGTCATCAAAAACAGTCTTGTGTAATGTAGCTCTAACACTGGATGGAACTTCCCACAGAGGATACCCTGTAAACATTAGATAATTTTTTTTTAAGAAACAAGACAAGAAACATTACAAAAAAGAATGAATCATAGCCTTATAGAACAAACAAAGTGCAAAACTTATACCATGCAAAGGTATATAGGGCTTGTTGTTGCCAGCACCATCAGTTACAGTCACGTAAACCTTCGCAGGTGATGCATTCTGATGATTCTCTTCTTCCATTTCATCAACCTCAAAACACTCCAGCTTAACAACATCCCCCAAGCCGATGTCATGATGCTCCACGAAAGACTTCCAGAAAGGGCCACATAAGAAAGTCCTGCACTCTGTTTTTAAAACAGAAAAATCAAACAAATGATCGCCACTAGTTTGCGCTACAAGCCACTTGTCTCCAAGTTCCCTGATCTTCTCTTCGAAGTAGCATGGAACAATCTGCATTAACAACATAAAATGGTCCCCCCACCACCCAATAATCAGTACAACACAAATGAAAAAAAGAAAAATTCCACACAAAAAGTGCAAAAAACAAATTTGAAAAACATACCGCACACTTCGTGATATTGGGAAGATTGATATGAATGTCACAGGACATAGCTCGCCTGTCAGACCTGCCATAGTTGGCAGCAGGTTGCCCGCACCTTTGGCAAGACATTGAAGCCATTCCTGAAAAATAAAAAAAGGGCATCATACAACTAGGGCAACTAACAATACAGAAAGAACAGATGAATATCAATAAATGATGATCAAAAAATAATTTGTTGAAAAAACACAATCATCACTTTAAAGAACCAACCATCTTACAAAAAAAGAGAACAATAACTACAATTCATACAAACAATAAACAGATGGATAAAAAAGAGAACAGGAACTACAATCCATACACCAAACTACATCACTTTCAGTCCCATTTGTTGGAATCTCGCCGCATGGAAACACATATCTGTTTGCTTGCGCATTTGTCGTGAATGAGCAAGCACTCACATTTGAATGGCTCTTCAGAGAGTTCCTATTAGCAATGGGAGGCAGGCCTCCACAATCAATCATAACTGATCAAGACAAAAGCAATGGAAAATGCAAATTGCTGAAGTGTTCCCTGCTGCAACCCACATGACATGCTTATTTCATGTGAAAAAGAAGTTCGACGACAAAATTGGAACAACAATTGCTTCAAATGAGGGTCTGGACGAAGAAATGCAAGACATAATAGACAACTCCTTGACTGAACAAGAGTTTGAGACACTTTGGACAACTATGATAAAAGAATACAACGTTGGACACGTGAAATTCTTCGCTGACATGTGGAAAAACCGGGGAAAGTATGTTCCAGTATACTACAAAAGAAAATTATTCCCATTCCTACAAACAACGGCGAGAAGCGAGGGAACAAATGCCTTGTTCAAAAAAGGTGTGGGTGCACAGTTCAGCATGACTAGCTTCCTAAGAGAATATCAGCGGATCGTTGATGTAATTCATGCAAATGAACACGAGCTCATGAACTCTTCAACCAATCAAGTTATGTACTAAAAACTATATAGAGAGGCAAGCTCATGAACTCTTCAACCTGTCAATATTCACAAAGTTCCAACACAACCTGACTAATGTAACAAGGTTACATCTCAGAGAGCAAGAGGAAAACAACATATAAGTGCTTTTTCAAGCAGAAAACTATGCAATCAAAAAGCATAGGCAGCGAAACTACATAGTACAAGTTTGCGAAATGAAGAATACTCATTTATATGTTGCAAAGTTTAACAAAAATGGCGTGCTGTGTTCTCACATACTGAAAGTGATGCTACATCTTGAAGTAGAAAAAATACTAGAAAAATACTTCATTGATAGATGGAGAAAAATAGTCACAGAGACTGAACTACAGCAACCCAATGCCAGAGCAAATTGACAGTGATTCACTGAGGTATAACTTAGCATCAACGAGATTGGTTCAGACAGCCTCGAAAAGCTTCAAAAAGCAAGGAGAAGCAAGGATGCAACTGCAAATCAGTACCTCCAAATGTCTTAGGCTTTGATAGTGTCAGATTTATTCATGTCAAAGAAATACAACAACGCCCAGAACGCGCCCCTCTCCTCCTCCGAGTTGTCGCACTCCGGGAACGGGCCGGCCGCGTACCGCGCGGCGTCGTAGCACACAGGTCATCTGCCGCGCCCGGAACGCGCGCATCGCGGCGCGCTTCTGCGGGGTCATCACCGCGTAGTCCGCCGTCATGAGCCCGAGGAGGTCACACCCGCCATCGCCGCGCGTGAGGCGTAGCGCCGCCGCTGGGGGGTCGGCGTCGACGCGGCATCCGAGGAGGGAGAGGTCGGAGAAGTCGGAGGCGAAGGGCGCGTACTTGTAGTTGACCTTGTACTTGCCGCCCTCGGTGGCCCAGGCGGAGCCGTCCCAGATGGTGGCGTACACCGCCATGGGCTTGGCCGGGAAGTCGCCGCCCATGCCCGGGTGCCGGACCACCTCGCGAATCGGCGTGTCGTCGACGTAGAAGATGATGTGCGTGGGGGCCCAGAGGATGGAGTAGCGGTGGGCCTCCAGGGTGGGGTCGAAGGGGAGGAGGTAACGCTCCTCCCGGCCGCGGCTGGTGCTGCCGTTGCCGTACACGTTGGTCTGCACCCGCCATTGCCCGCCCCACCGGCTGCCCAGGAACTCGAAGTCCAGCTCGTCGTGCGTCTTCTCGTACACGTCCCCGTTCGACAGCTGCAAACATTACATTATTGGGAAAGAAAATCAGTACTACTCCACAGCAAGACAATATTACTTCTTTTTTTTTTTTTTTGAGAACTGCATATGTATTAGACTAAAAAAGAGTACAAAGACTCACACAGTACAAACCAACATACACAGGAAGCTTAGCAACGAAGAACAACGCCGCCGCCGACGCCGGAGACGATGAAGCCGATCCGCCTTTCATCCTTCGCCCGAGAGCACCTCCACATTGGAAAAGGCCGCAGAAGCCGTCCGCCACCCGGTGACGAAGCCTCGCTCGATGAACACGCTCGGCCAGCGCCCTCAACAGCCTCCAGCTCCACCTTCCGATGGCCACCGATCTCGACGAAGCCCGGCAGAGATTCTTCGCAGAACGCCGCTTCAACCTCCTACACACCACCTCCCCGGCTCCACACCGCCGCTGGAGGACGCGCCGGCGTGACGACGACGAAGCTGGGGGGACCCGGAGTCCCAGAGCAGCAGGTCAACGGCGCCGACCCGTCGATCTGAAGCAGGGGCCTGGCCCGCTCGAGGAATCCGAAGATCCGCGAGCGCCAGGACGACGGCGAGCGCCCAGCTGCACACGCAGCAGAGAGGGGAAGCGCCGCCCCAAAAACCACCGCCGACCGCGCCACCTCCTCCACAGCGCCGCCGACAGGAACGCCCTCTACCCTACCTATGTACAAGGCGAGATCCGAGGATTCCCCAGCCTCCCGCTGCCGAGGCAGCCGCCGGAGACGGAGGGATCCCACGGATCGCCGCCGCGCGAGGTGGATTCGACGACGAGCTCTCAAAAATCGCCCCTGTCCACTGTAGCAAGGGGATAAGGGTGGGTCGCGGGTGGCTGTGGCTCCCTCAATATTACTTCTTTTTTCACACATGAAAAAAAAAAAGATGGATCTTTTTTTGAGATGGCACAAGAAAGATCCCTGACACTGCTAGTACTATCTTTGGTTAGGCATGGCGTCATGTGTTGGTTAGAATCTACGATACTATACTCCATATGTCTACGTTATTCCATCCATCCACCACGGCATAATTTCACTGGCTTCTTGCCCACAAAAACGTAATGGCATTGACTGATCCTGCAGAAGATACTCGTATTAACTCTGTTTCGGGTGAGGCTGATCAATGTGGATCGGCGGGAGCGCGTGACAGACAGGGGAAAATAGCAACATTTATTCCGGAGAGCAGGCGGCGCAGTCTTTTCTGGCCATCCAAGTCCAGCCAAGAAAAGGCCCATGTGGCCCGCCCCGTTGTCTGCCTGCCTGCTCTGCGCCACCACAGCCAGCCAGCGCAGCATGGGTATGCAACTTGCCATGGTTTTCCTCTTCAAGGTGAGCAGTGGTTGGTTGGTGCAAAATCCTACTAGCTGACCCAACGGTTGGAAGGAACGGCATAGATCGATCGAAAAGCTAAGAAAACCGTTGCGCTTTGGACAGGAAAGTATGATTGATTGATTGATTGATTAAAGAAAGGGTCACTCACGTAGAAGGCGACGACGACCCCGGCCGTGTAATCCCTGGGCAGTTTGATGGACGCGCTGAAGAAGCCGTGGAGGTAGTAATCCGAGGATATGAACCCCGAGCCTGCAGTAGAAGAAGAAACATCAACAAATTAAACAAGCAGGAATCATAAACACAGGAGAAAGAAACGGGGGGGGGCATATGTAAAGAAAGTGAATAAAGGAGGTAAGAAGGTGAGGCGTGCAAGGGATCGAGGTGGATTACCGGAGCGCCGGTCGAGCAAGAGGCGGGCGGTCCTGTCATCGGTGGCGCGGACGAGATTGCCGTCGCCGAAGAGCGGCGAGAAGCCTTCCTCGAAGGCGACGGTCGGCACGTCGAAGGCCGCCGCGGATAGGCACGCGCACGCCGCGGCGGCGAACAAGGCCGCCAAGAACCTCGCCATGGCTAGCTGGGCGGCAGGCTGGTTTGGTGCTGTCAATCAACAGGGGTTTGCCTCTGCTGCCTGCCTCTCTCTCTTTTCAATCAAGAACCAAAAACCTCACGCGCTGCTTGGGTTTCTGCTGCGGTGCTGCCTGAAAACCTTCCGATGGCGGCTTGCTATATACGCGGTACCACTGTCTGTAACCGAGAGTGGGGAGGGAGAGGCTCCTATCCTGTGACGTGTAGGGCCCCCGTTTTGTGGAGAAGGCCCGCCCAACTGCTACGGCCCTACTGTATGCTAGGCAAAAGAACATGGAGGGAAAAACACGGCTCGAGGAGGGGTTTCATGAGTTGAACAGGAAAAAGGGATGCTCCTCACCAGCCCTTCCTCACCTCATCCATCATTGGCGCTAATTGGCGCATCCGCCCTGCCTCATCACCTCATCCATCAGAGGGTCAGAGGGCGTGGCAGCGCAATCACGCACGCAATTATGCACGCACAGTGCTGTGCCCAAGCAATGAACCGGAGTGAGTGAGTAGTAGTAGCAGTTACGATATGTTTGTGATTATTCGATCGTAATAAGAGGGTAATAGGGTGGTAGTACTATCAGCTTTATTTTGGAGTCAGATAGAATGGATGATGGCCATGTGATGTGTTCCGGGCAGATCAAAAGTATAGCATGACGAGTACTACTATGTCACTGTGGCGCTTAATTAGGCCTGATGATCTCGCGATTATAGAGTGGATTTTGTGGACGTGGAGGAGACGACGAACGTGAATGATCCAACCACTGCTGCCGTTGTCCGGATTTGACCGTGTTTTCCCTCCGACTAGGAGTAGGACTGCTGTGGTCGACCTGCCTGCTGGCTGTCTTCCACCCGCCGCTGCCTTGTCCAACGGGGCACCAGCTGTAGTAGATTCAACAAACGCCGAGTGACGCGACGCTCGCCTACTCCTCTTCTGGCCGTTTGCTCGGTTCGCTAGCTTTCTGTAGCACGCCACTGCTCAGTCATAAATTCATAATAAGCGATGAGTCTCTTTTAAACTGTGCTCACTCTTCTGTACAAGCATTTTTCTTGAGTACTAGGATGCATGCATATCCGACCGGGTCTCGTGCCTTCAGCTGCCAACAACCGTATGTATTCTGCAAGTCATGTGGTCAGTGGGATAGACTTGGACGACATGGCTCCAAGCCTCATCAAACTATAGTATCCGACGCCGCCGGGAACCCACTAAAATAATCGCCGCAAAGGAACAACCACATGATACGACAGACAGGTCCCTGCTTTCCATGTGCAGCGTCTCACGCACACCCGGCAGACGCCAGCTAGCCGGCGTCAAACGTCCAGATCGAGCGGCCCGCTGGATTCGCATGCCACTCGCGGCGCCGCGCGCGCTCGATCTCGCCCGTGAACCGGTGAAATCAAAACTCATTTTCTTCTGAAACTGCATGGATTACGGAAAGTATGGGTGCGGTTTATCGTGCAGCCTCTCGTGTGCACGATCAGTGATGGGTCTCTGAGTGACGGACCCAAGACATGTGCACTACCATGCCAAGATGGCGGGGGTTAGCTCTGAAGAGTGATGAACGCGCGCCATGCATGGTGCGAGAAAGGGCGTTCGATTCCATATTCGTACGACAGGTTGCTAGCTAGTGGTATATACGTATTCTGCAGAAAGAAGATCGTGTGCAAGTTGTAGCTATCACTCGTTTTTTTTCTTCTTCTGTAGAATATATGCGCATTCATATATAGAGACGGCCTGTTCAAAGTTTCCAACTACTACTGTACCAGCATACATATATATGGAGTAGTTACTTGTTACAAATATCCTTGCACATCAAGCATGGGACCATGATATATCTAGCAGTAGCATTTCGCCACCATTGCTATGCCTGTGACACTACTCTTCATGATTTTATTTATTTCTTGGAAGATATATAACAGTACAGGATAAGATTTGAGAAACCGAACTATATACCTAGGCTGGTCGAGCTCGATCCCCTGGCTTGGCTGGATAATTGTTATGAGTGTTCTATGACAAACAAAGGCACCACTAGCTCGTTCATGCATGCATACGCCATACGATCAGTGGCTGTTTAAGTGTCACTGTTAAGTGGCTGTGCCGCGTACACGCGGCGTGAGAAGCTTCTGCTAATCATGCACTATCACACTGGCTAAGCAAAACGCACGCAGCATCGCTCTGCTTAATTCCGACCGGTCTCCAGAGGAGCCTAGCTGGTCCATGCCGATGCATTGCATCGATCGCATTCGCTTGCAGGTGGGCCGTGGGCCTGACTCTCCGCGAGATAAGATCGACAACGGTCAGTGTGTGGGCTGGGCCCCGCTTTCCCCGTAGCTAACTGTGTCCCCCGTGACATGTGCAACACTGCGGCGGATGGAGCAGCGTCGATCAACAAGTTGGAGTAATGTTACTCGATCATGTCGATCGCACGTGACTGGCTGGCCCGCTCGCTCGCTGCTAGCAGCAGGGTTTATCATCAGCTAGGCGCGGTATGCAAAACGGCCGGAAGACGGTTTAAGTTGGTCGAGCGTCGGCGAGTTTGCTTGGCATCTGTGCACCGCGAGGCTCTTCCAAACGGCTGCGCGATGAGATGTGCTGATCGATCGGTCGCCCGAATGGATGGGCTGGAGATCTTTAGCATGCACGACATGCGTTCTGCTGCCGCGGCTGTGCATTTGATTGGGTCGCTGGTGGGGCTGCGGGTGGTCCGCCGTCCACCGCGCCAGGGGCCAACGTCGTAGAACTCTGACGGAGGTGGTGCCTCCAAGAGGGGAGGTCCTACACAGCGCCCATTGGCGGCGGGTTCACCCCGCGCCGCCTGCATGGATGGCTCATCGCCGACTACATGGCCGGCCCAATTATTTCACATCCAGAAAACGTTTCGTTTTTCTTTTTCTTTTCTTTTTTACTTTTTGAAAATGAACAATTTTCATTTTATGAACCATTTTCAATTTTGGGATCATTTTAAAATTTGAAACCATTTTCGATTTTGGAACCATTTTCTAAATTTTACACCCATTTTCAACTTTGGAACCATTTCAAAATTGAAACCATTTTCAAATTTGTAACCATTTTGAAATTTGGAACCATTTTCAAAATTGGAACCATTTTCAAAAATTGCAACCATTTTCAATTTTGGAACCATTTTCACATTTGGAACCATTATCAAAATTTTGGAACTATTTTCAAAATTTGCAACCATTTTCAAAATTAGAATCATTCTCAATTTTGAAACCATATTTAAAATTGAAACCATTTGAAAGGATCGTATGACACCTAGAGGGGGGGGGGTGAATAGGTGCTACTTCAATTTTAGTACTTTTTAAATTTAGGATTGACACAAAAGGTAAATTCTCTAGATAAGCAACTAAGTTGAATTTACCTATATGACAAGCTAGCAACTAAGCAAGGTACACTAAGTAAAGACGGTAAACAAGGATAGAAGTAACCGAAAGTGAAAGCACGCGGAGACACGGATGTAATCCCGAGTTCCTCCTTTTTAGGAGAGTACGTCTCGTTGGATAGATGTGAGCTACCACAAAGGTCAAAACTCAACCGCCACAAAGGCGGGTGCACCTTCTTCTCCGATGAACCGCACCACAAAGGTTTAGTTCACCTTCCACTGTCGGAATCCTTCAAGGCGGAATCCGGAGCCCTTACAACAACGATTCGGGGCACAACCCACAAGAGGATTGGGGGCTCCCGAACAGCTACAATCTGTCACAAAGACAACAAGTGAGTACAATAAGAAGCTAGGTTTTCCTAATGGAAATCCTAGCCAAGGGGCCCTCAAGTGAATGAGGGGGAAATGATGAACGGCTTGGTGAAGATGTAGATCCGGGCCTTCTCCTTCAATTCTCCAAGTATCAACGAGTTTGGGTGGAGGGATTGGGAGATCTAGTGATTCTTGAGCTTGCAATAATGGAGACTTCAAATTTGGGTGAGCTAGCTGGCTGGAGGTAGGTGGAGGGGTATTTATACCCCTCCAGAAAAACTAGCCGTTTCTGTCCACTTGGGCCGGAGACTCCGGGGGTACTCCGGGGTCACTCCGGACCTGATACCGCAGCTGCCGTCGCTTTAGCACTTCGCTTCAAAACTCTGTCTGGGGCCGGAGACTCCGGACCGGAGGTGCGGAGACTCCAGTCGGGGCGGAGACTCCGGGGTAACTCCGGGGTAACTCCGGACCCTATACCGTAGCTGCCGTCGAAAGCGTCAAGCCTGAGAGACCGGAGACTCCGGCCCCTGAGCCCCTGAGGACCGGAGACTCCGGACTGGGCAAGCAAAATGCAGACTTCATTTTCCTGTCAAGTGTTTCGATGCAACGTGTAAATATTTCTTTTGACTCCTGCACCACTTAACATCACTTAGATAAATCCTAGTGTTGTTGCCTAACACACAAAAACTAAGGGATATAAAATATGCCCTTTCAATCTCCCTTTTTGGTGTTAGATGACAACACTCGGATTTGCAATAAAACACACAACAAATATCGACATGTTCCACAAAGGATTCAAGAGACTCCCCCTACATGTGTGCATACAAGTAGTTTGCATTTGAATACAAATGCTCAACATGTAGAGGAGAGACAACTCACAAGAAATATTGAACATGATAAATTTCATAAACACAAGGACATATCAAGATAATGGTTGAGAGGAAGGGTAACATACCTTGTGCATAATGTTGTAGAATATAAACCAATGCACAAAAATATATCATCACAAAGATAGATACCATCTCAACCATAGATAGGGTGAAATATCCATAAGTTCCACACAGACGGAATAAAACATAGTCTCATATGAATAAAAAGCAAATAGGTTCAACAACAAAGATAAAAGGACACAAGCTTCAAAGAAATGATAAACGAGCATGCTTGTGTCCGACCCATGCAAATCCCACGAGAGAACCTAGTAGAACTACTTCTCCCCCTTTGGCATCGAAACGCCAAAAAGGGAAAAGAGCGATGCTAACGAAACCCAAGGCGATCACTCTTCGTCTTCATCATAGTCCTCATCACCATCCCCACTTTCAGCATCACGATCATCTCCACTTGCTTCACCACTTGCTTCTTCACTATCGTCTTCCTCATCACTTTCTTCTTCATCGCGCATAGGAGCCTTTCCGGTGTTGCGAGACGAGGTAGGCATGGAGGTCACATCATCATAATCATTCCAAGGAAAGATATCCACATTCCACTTCTCAAGAGGAATAGTTGCTTCGGATGGCGGAGTTTCGGGTTCATCTTCTTCGCGAGGAGGAGTGAAACCACCATTGTTGGCTTTGCGCATTTCCTTTATCATGGTGGCTTGATTGGACAAGATCCTCTTGTTAGTAACATATTGTTGATGATTTTCCTTGTGGGTCGCAACACCCATGCACATCATAGCCTTTTTCCACCAAGAAACCTTCTTGAACTCATCATTGACTCTTTGCTTGCCACCAACATCCCAAGAGGGTGGAGTGGCATTTTTCCTTCTTGCCCTAGGCGCTTCTCGCGCCTCTACCTCTTCATAAGTGGCTTGAGCAAGATGATGGCCGAGCACTTGAAGGTAACCATAGTGTGTTTCTTGAAACGGGATTGATCGAGTTTGGGAATCTTTTTGAGGATGAGCTTCATGACATATGGAGCATACATAGGATTCTTCCTCTCATAGATAGCAATGTTGATCTCACACCGGATATAGTCCATGACATCAATCTCAACCCCTTGGCAATCCGGTCCGGCAAGGTATGTCGTGTGGCAATGATGCATGAGGTTCACTAGAGCTCCACGGATAGCATCCGTATTCCCGGCTTGAGGTGCAATGCTCCAACGAAACATGCGAATCAAAATGTTGTAGATGGGCTTGAGACCTTTGGTGGTAGCAATGGCACCATCTTTGGCAGCAAGAGGAGCGAGGAGCTTCTTATCATAGGCCACTCCTTCAACATGCATTCTTCGACCAACTGAAATGTTCACACCTTTGAACTCATATCCCAAAGCTTCTCCGAATTCTGAAAATTTGCACTAACTTTGAGAGGCCCCGTCATCCAAGTCATTTTGGTGTCCTCCTCATCTCCAAGCACAAGAGTGGCAAAAAACTGTTGCACCATCTCAATATCATAATCTTGTTGGAGGGAAATGAGGTGCTCAAGACCAATCTTTCTAGCAACCCAAATTGCTTCCTTAAAGTAATCCTTCTTGGCCAACACTTCAAATTGCAAGGGTTTTTGAGGACACACAAGGGCTTTTGGGTCCAAATTTGCATATAGTTCCTTCATAATGAGCTCTTGCTCCCTTCTCCAAAAATGACCATCGGTTGAATTGTTGGGCATGTCATAGAAATTCTGTGCCCTCATGGAGCGGAACTCCTCCTTGTTCAAGTCCTTCAAAGTGGTGATGTTGTCAAACTTAGCCTTCTTGGCCCTTTCTTCTCGAAGGGGGTAGCCTCTTGCCTAGCCCGAGCAGTCTCAGCAGCCTTTTGCTTCTTTAGGTCACCACTCTGCACATGCTTGTCTTGCTCTGCATCATAGACCAAGTAGTCTCGACCTTGAAGCTTCTTCTTCTTCTTGATATTCGAGGATGAGGATGAAGCACCGGGGTACCTTTTGTTAGCTGTGAAACAGGAGTAGATAGGTAGCATTGAGATAAGCATACATGTCCATGGAATCAAAAGAGAGAAACATTGGGAGAAATTTTTTCAGAGACGATCTGGACCGGAGTCTCCGGTCTCAGGGGGCGGAGTCTCCGGCCACACCGGAGTCTCCGGTCAGGGGACCGGAATCTCCGGCCTGAGACAGGAACTTCCAACCTAGGTCAAATCTGAACGAAAAATCGACACCAACAATTTCCTAGAGAGTACATTGCCATCCTAAAGGTTCTACACCAAGAATTTCAACAAGAACTACTCTCAAAACTAGATCTAGGAAGAATCCTAGAGGAAGAGAGAGAGTGGTACCCGTGTCCTTCATGGTGAGATCCAAACGGAGGGGAGGAAGATCCCCGACGCTTGGGAGGTGGAGGAGCCGGTGGCACGGCGGATTCCGGCGGCGGGGAGCGGCCGGACGAGCTTGGAGCACGGCGGCGAACTGGGGAGAGGTTGGGGACGGGGGTAATGAGGAGTTGTGACACAGCTCTCCACCCCGTGCCCTAAAAGGAACCCAGTGAATCGACCGGGTCCGGAGTCTCCGGCCTGAGCCGGAGTTTTCCAGGTTTAGGGCGGAGACTCTGGACACACCGGAGTCTCCGGACCCAAAAGCTCCAAAACTGCCAGATTTTTGTGGGAGACATGTATGTTGCAAGAGGAGCATGTTTTTAGGTAGGAAAGGCTTAGGATGAGAACAAAGTCACTGATGGTGGGATACGCACTTGGAAGTTGCAAGATCAAATAAAAAGCCAATTTCCAAGTGTTTCTCCCAAAGAAAATAAAAGGTCTAGAAAACCCAAATAAAACCAATAAGCCCAAATAAGATCCAACTCCTCACAAAGAGGAGGGCGGTGGCCTAGGCCACCATGTATGAGTGTGTGGTGTGACACCGCGAAGATGTATCTTGGGTTCACGGCCACTACTCGTCATTTAAGCTCACAATTCATGAAATGAAAATATAGAGACAAATGAGGTCTTACTATCGGCATAATGGGGGGAGGGATAGTCCAATGGATTAGGACCGCACTCCCCCTATGTCCATGCCTACACCTAAACCAAATAGATAGTCAAGAAATAGGTGTGTATGCAAGATGGTCAAGTCAAGCTCCTAGAATCCACGATATTTAGCTCATGCCTCAAGAAGGTGAATCTTGCTTCATCAAGTGGCTTCGTGAATATGTCGGCAAGTTGATCTTTGGTTGGAATATAGCCAAGCTCAATATCACCACGAGCAATATGATCCCGAATAAAATGATGACGAATCTCAATATGCTTCGTTCTTGAGTGTTGCACCGGATTGTGGCCAATCTTGATAGCACTTTCATTGTCACATAAAAGAGGCACTTTGTCACAATTGACACCGTATTCCTTTAAAGTTTGCCTCATCCATAACAATTGAGTGCATGCACTTGCGGCCGCCACATACTCGGCTTCGGCGGAGATAGAGATATACAATTTTGCTTCTTAGAAGACCAACTCACCAAGGACCTACCAAGAAATTGGCATGCCCCGGAAGTTGATTTCCTATCATCCTTGCAACCGGCCCAATCCGAATCCGTGTACCCGGCAAGAGAGAAATTAGTGCCCTTTGGGTACCACAAACCAAACCTTGGGGTATCAACCAAATATCGAAGGATTCTATTGACCGCCACCATGTGGCTTTCTTTAGGAGCGGCTTGATACCTTGCACACACCCCTACACTCAACACAATATCGGGTCTAGATGCACAAAGATAAAGCAAAGAACCAATCATAGAGCGATAAAGTTTTTGGCAAACATCGATACCGTCGGGGTTAAGTTCAAGATGGCATTTGGTGTCCATGGGAAACCGCTTGCCCTTAGCATTGTGCATTTGAACCTCTTGAGCATGTCTTGGGTATATTTGGTTTGAGAGATGAAAGTCCCTTCATTCAATTGCTTGATCTCAAAACCGAGAAAGAACTTCAATTCGCCCATCATAGACATCTCGAACCTATCGGTCATAAGCTTTGAAAATTCATCATTGAAAGCTTTGTTAGATGAGCCAAATATAATATCATCAACATAAAGTTGGCATATGAAAAGCTCCCCTTTGACCCTCTTAGTAAAGAGAGTGGGATCGATTTGCCCCAATTCAAATCCACGGTCTAGCAATAGCTCTCTTAGGTGCTCATACCAAGCACGAGGTGCTTGTTTGAGACCATAGAGCGCCTTATCAAGCTTGTAGACATGGTTAGGGAATTTAGGGTCCTCGAAACCCGGTGGTTGCTTAACATATACCAACTCCTTTAAAGGACCATTAAGAAAGCACTTTTCACATCCATTTGTTGCAATTTAAAGTTATGATGTGATGCATATGCAAGAAGGATACGGATGGACTCAAGGCGAGCCACGGGTGCATAAGTCTCTCCAAAATCAATGCCTTCAACTTGAGAGTACCCTTGTGCAACCAATCTTGCCTTGTTCCTCACAACCATTCCATGCTCATCTTGCTTGTTCTTGAAATCCACTTTGTGCCTATAACATTGCGGCAATCTTTTGGCTTCTCAACTAGATTCCACACTTTGTTGCGCTTGAAGTTATTGAGTTCATCATGCATAGCTTCTAACCAATCCGGATCTTCAAGAGCTTCAAACACTTTCTTTGGTTCCACCATGGAAATATGAGCTTGATGTTCACTAAAGTTTGCCAATTGCCTTCTTGTGGTAACACCCTTCTTGTGGTCACCAATGATGTTTCTAGATGGTGACCTTTAATTCAAAGTCTCTTTCAATTCTTGCTTTACGACGGGCTTCGATATCTCTATTGCATCTTGGAGGTATCTCTTGATCATCTTGATCATTTGAGTCCCCGTCTTGACCGGAATGTTGACCTTGATCATCTTGAAGCACATCTTCAACAATGAAGGAGAGGGTTGATCTTGGTCATGACCTTGGCTAGCATCAACAATAGGAGAACTTGGTTCTTGCATAGCAACTTGGTCAACATGAGGAGGGTCTTGAACTTGTTCTTGGGTGGTGCATCATTTGCTTCCATGATAGGCGCCGTTTCAACTTGTGATGAAGAGGCCTCCACTTGAATGGAGCTTGGACTTGCTTGAGGAGACTCGTAATGAATCTCAACGGGCGATGGAAACCAATGCCCATTCTTCTTATAGCATCTTGAGGCTCTTCATTATCTACATCACAAACATGAAATTGCGCCACTTGGGAGCCGTCATTCTCATCGAACCTCACATCACAAGATTCTATGACTTTCCCAACGGTTTGTCATAGACTCTATAGGTGTGAGATTCGGCACCGTACCCAACAAAAACACCCTCTAAAGCTTTAGATTCAAATTTAGACAAACGAACACTTTTGTTCTTATAGAAACACTTACAACCAAATACTCGGTAGTAGGAGACATTGGGCTTGTTGCCGGTGAGCATCTCATAAGATGTAAACTTCTTGCCAACACGAAAGAATAGCCGGTTAGATGAGTGACACGCCGTGGAGATAGCCTCGGCCCATAAGAATAGTGGAGACTTAAACTCCGCCAACATAGACCTTGCCATATCCATGAGAGTCCGGTTCTTCCTTTCGGCTACACCATTTTGTTGAGGGGTATATGCAGCGGAATATTGATGACGAATCCCCTCTTCACTAAGAAACTCATTTAAGGTGTAGTTCTTGAACTCGGAGCCATTATCACTCCTAATGACCAAATAGGGACATTGTATTGGCGTTGAACTATTGGAAAAGTCGATGACGGCTTGTTGGGTCTCATCCTTCGTCTTGAAGAAATAAACCCAAGTAAATCTTGAATAGTCATCAACAATCACCAAACAATATTTCTTCCCACCAAGACTAGGTTGAGGCACGGCACCAAAGAGATCAACATGAAGAAGTTCCAATATCCTCTTTGATGAAATGATGGTCTTGCTTGGATGGGGAGAATCATGCATCTTTCCTTCAACACAAGCCCTACAAAGACGATCTCTAGAAAAAGAAACATTGTCTTTTAGTCCAAGAATGTGGCCACCCTTGTGAAGACTTTGCAAAGTTCTCATGTTGACATGGGACAAGCGGCGATGCCACAACCATCCCACGTCGGCCTTTCCGAATAGGCATATTGCTTGAGTGTTGGTAGACCCCGAAAAGTCCACCACGAACAACTCATTTTCAACATACCCAACGAACATGACCTTTAGAGTCTTGCTCCTCAAGAGTACCACCATATCAATAGTAAAATGGACATCAAAATTCATCTTATTAAGTGCACGAACGGACATAAGATTGTAACCGAGGGACTCGACAAGCATGACATTTACAAGGGTGATATCCTTTGCAACTACCACCTTGCCGAGACCCGTTACCTCCGCTTTTGATTTATCACCATAGGAGACGGATGCTTGATTTATATTTGGTCCCAACTCCGTCATGATCTCTTTGCTTCCGGTCATATGACTAGTGCATCCACTATCAACCACCCATTTAGACCCACCGGAAGCATAGTCCTACAAGAAATCATTGCTTGGTTTTAGGTACCCATTTCTCAATGGGTCCTCTTTTGTTAGCAACAAGGGTCTTAGGAACCCAAATAGAGTAAGCAATGTAACCATCATAAGGACCAACATATTTTGCATAAACATCCCCATAGTAATCAACATAAAGAAAGTAGTTGGGATTGTTATGCCCCGCAAAGTCACTACGAGTGGTCTTGCCCCTAGTGGCATTACCACCGCAATGGAGTCTTGGCTTGTGCGGGCTTGGCATTGGTGTTGCTCTTCTTCTTCTTTGCCTTGGCCACATAACCAAGGCCCTCCTTCCCTTTGTGTGGCTTTTGCTCAAAAATTTGAGCAACAACCTTTTCTTTACCTTTAGGAATAGAGGTCTTGGCACTAGTGGCCTTGGCAAGCTCAACCTTCAACCTAGCATTTTCCTCAATAACATTTGCATGATCACAAGAGGGAGTAGAGGTGCTAGGTGAGTTAGATTTGGAAAGTTGAGTTTGAAGTTGCTCATGAGACTTGACTAGAAGAGAGTGGTACTTTCCAAGGCCTTGTGAGCCTTGTTAAGTTTCTCCACATCCTCAAGGAGTCTAGCATTAGCAACCACAAACTCGGCTTTCTCCTTTTTAACCACTTTATATTTAGCAAAGACATGATCTCTATCCTTAATGATTTTAGCAATTATTTCATCATTTTTATCATCAAGAGACTCAATTCTTTCCTCAAGAGAGGTTCTATATTCACTCTTCTTCAAGAGAAGCATTCAAGGATTCTATGGAAGCATTCAAGGATGCTATGGTGAGAGAATCCTCTCTCTCAATTTTTCCCTTGTCATCAAGGATTTCTTCGGCCGCATCAAGTTGTCTCAAGAGAGACTCAACATAGCCTTAGCTTCACCTTGCAAGTTAGCCATAATAGTATCGGAAGCAACAAGTTCTTTCTTAATCACAAGACTAGTTTTATCATCTATTTCATGCATAGTCTTGGGAGTAGAAGATGATACCTCGGTGACGGAAGCCATGAGGCAACGAGCGGTGTTGATGGAGAGGTTCTCATTGGGGGATTCGAAGAGAGAAGGAGGTGGAGTTGATACAATGGCCAAAGCGGCCACCTCACGAGTGGG
The DNA here is from genome assembly GCA_947311845.1 of Poa pratensis. Lineage (NCBI taxonomy): Eukaryota > Viridiplantae > Streptophyta > Magnoliopsida > Poales > Poaceae > Poa > Poa pratensis. The sequence goes on from CAMZMU010000123.1 coordinate 8,440,060, forward strand.
TTCTTCTTCTTCTTCGGAATCCTCGGAAGGATACTCTTCTTGAGTCAACAACACAATTCTTGGTGCTTTCTTGAAGAATGGCTTCCTCTTGACAAAAGGCTTCTTTTGTATCATGTTTGATTCGCCCTTGAGGACAAGCCTTCCACCATTTTGCTCTCTATTCTCATAAGGACAATCCTTGATGAAGTGATGCTTGTTATGACAATTGTAGCAAGTCTTTATCCTATTAGCAAACTCCTTCTTCCCACTTGGATTGTTTGTTCGATCAAGTTGAGCCTTTGCCTTGGCCGGGTCATTCCAAAAGTCCTTGTTGCAAGAGCTATGTGACCATGGAGGGCGGTTCAAGTTCATCGGGAGGAAGGTTGTTCGGGCATGCTTCAACTTCATCATGTTCATCAAGGCACACAACCTTGGCCTTCAAAGCAAGAGAGGGACCTTGCTTCATTCCCATGGCCCTAGCACGGTTGTCTAGAGCATTCTTGGTGGCAACCTTGGAGGCTTGCATCTCTTGCATAACTTCATTGGATGTCATCTCAAGGTAGTTGAATTTTCCTTGTATGGCCTTCAAGTCAACGGGCTCGAAGGGCATGAGAGCATTCACATACTTCCTCTTGATCCAAGCATCATCCACATAGGTTGCCCCAACATTATGAAAGGCTTTGGCAAGAATGTTGAGTCTTCCATACATCTCTCATGAGTTTCATTATCAAGCATGTAGAAACCTTCGCCTCATTGCTCAAGCATCATATCTATTCCTCTTCATGCTTTCATTTCCAAGAATGCCACCTCAAGGCACTTCCAAGCTTCTTTGGCGGTGGAGACGTTTTGAATGTGATGAAGACCACTTTCTCCAACGGCAAGTTCAATCATGTGGAGAGCGGAAGCATTGAGTTGTTTCTCGGCAACCTCTCTTCTTGTCAAGTTGTTAGGATTCACGGCCTTGTATCCCTCTTGAATGATCCTCCAAAGCTCGATAGAGGAACTGTTGATATGAGATTTCATTAAGTGTTGCCAAGTAGCAAAAGCCGATGCATTAAGTTTAGGAGGTGGACCCAAAGGGTTTATGCGAGTATGATGGATAGGTGGGTCGGGAGAGTACACAAAGGGAACCCCATGGTACTCCGGCTTCCCACCTTCGGGAGTGGTGGTAGATGTGGAAGATTTCTTAGGGTCGGTTTCTTTATCTTCAACCCCCTTCTTTTCCTCTTTTCCCTCCTCGGTTTCACCGTCATGGGAGGTAGCGGAGTCATCTAGTGGGGTGGTCTCCTTAGGAACCTTGCCACTTGCGAGTTGTGATCAACTCACGCATCTCGGCAAATTTGGTATCCATGGACGATATCAAAGATGTCTCCATCAATTTGAGATCGGCCATGGATGCCGTAGTGGCTTGGTCCTCCGGGATCACCATCACTTCGTGTCATACTTCTCTTAGGCGGTTAAGCCCAACAAGAGAGCCGAGGCTCTGATACCAATTGAAAGGATCGTATGACACCTAGAGGGGGGGGGGGTGAATAGGTGCTACTTCAATTTTAGTACTTTTTAAATTAGGCTTGACACAAAAGGTAAATTCTCTAGATATGCAACTAGGTGAATTTACCTATATGACAAGCTAGCAACTAACAAGTACACTAAGTAAAGACGGTAAACAAGGATAGAAGTAACCGAAGTGAAAGCACGCGGAGACACGGATGTAATCCCGAGTTCCTCCTTTTTAGGGGAGTACGTCTCGTTGGAGAGGTGTGAGCTACCACAAAGGTCAAAACTCAACCGCCACAAAGGCGGTGCACCTTCTTCTCCGATGAACCGCACCACAAAGGTTTGGTTCACCTTCCACTATCGGAATCCTTCAAGGCGGAATCCGGAGCCCTTACAACAACGATCCGGGGCACAACCCACAAGAGGATTGGGGGCTCCCGAACAGCTACAAATCTGTCACAAAGACAACAAGTGAGTACAATAAGAAGCTAGGTTTTCCTAATGGAAATCCTAGCCAAGGGGCCCTCAAGTGAATGAGGGGGAAATGAAGAACGGCTTGGTGAAGATGTAGATCCGGGCCTTCTCCTTCAATCCTCCAAGTATCAACGAGTTTGGGTGGAGGGATTGGGAGATCTAGTGATTCTTGAGCTTGCAATAATGGAGACTTCAAGTTTGGGCGAGCTAGCTGGCTGGAGGTAGGTGGAGGGGTATTTATACCCCTCCAGAAAAACTAGCTGTTTCTGTCCACTTGGGCCGGAGACTCCGGGGGTACTCCGGGGTCACTCCGGACCTGATACCGCAACTGCCGTCGCTTTAGCACTTCGCTTCAAAACTCTGTCTGGGGCCGGAGACTCCGGACCGGAGGTGCGGAGACTCCGGTCGGGGCGGAGACTCCGGGGTAACTCCGGGGTAACTCCGGACCCTATACCGTAGCTGCCGTCGAAAGCGTCAAGGCCTGAGAGACCGGAGACTCCGGCCCCTGAGCCTCTGAGGACCGGAGACTCCGGACTGGGCAAGCAAAATGCAGACTTCATTTTCCTGTCAAGTGTTTCGATGCAACATGCAAATATTTCTTTTGACTCCTGCACCACTTAACATCACTTAGATAAATCCTAGTGTTGTTGCCTAACACACAAAAACTAAGGGATATAAAATATGCCCTTTCACCATTTTTTTAAAAATAAAAAGAACGACAAATAATAAGAAATAAATAAATAAAACAAAACAAAAAAGAAACAAAAAATAGAAACATAATAGAAAACGAAAAATAAAAAGATTCCCGCCAAACTGGGTCGGCCCGCCAGAGGGTCCCCGTTAGCGGCGCGAACGATACGCGCCGCTAACGAGCGGCATATAGGAATTGCCCTCCGAGAGACCGAGAGTGACATTTTGGAGCACCGGGCCAACGCCTCGCTAAACAAGGGCCTGAGTGAGCCAACTGTGGCAACTGTCTGGGCCGTGAATACCGAACATATAATGGGCTGGCGCTCATGGTCAGCAGTCCCATCTCTACAAGAAAATCTCAAGGTGCAGGGGGTAAAGATGTGAAAATGGAACCACTTGTGACTTGTCCCATCTATAATATATTTTGTTGAATGGAATATAAATGGGACAATTGAGTCTCATTTTTGCATCCCTGGGTGGGAGAGGGCTACCCGCAAAATTATCCCACTTAATCACCTAAGCGGGCGCCCACATGTGAGTCGATGAGATACGTGGGAAAGTGGGCAGTCCCACAAGTCCCACAATTATCCCACATAATCCCACTTAACAAACTTCTGAATAACTCCCGTTTCTTAATCTTGTGGGGCTGGTGACATGTGTTCAACAACTTGCGAGCTAGTTTGCAGGGCGCAGCAATGCGGCAGTGCGTGGCTCATCAGCGCACGAGGCGGGGCGCGTTGGTGCAGCGTCGAACTCGCCGCTGTCTGGCCGGTTACCCACACCACCACGGTGCCAAAAGGTCACCGCTGCCAGGTGCCGCCATGCCCCTGCTGCCATGGCCTAGTCCCTGGCCAGTCTGAGCCCAAAGCTGCCGCCCGTCGCAGCTGGGGCACCACCCCAAAGCAGAGGTTTGAGACCCACCGCCGTCGTCGTCGAGCCGCCTACCGTCGGGACCCCATAGCCCCACGCCGCCAGAACAAGTCGGTGACGCGCGACGCCCGGGAAGAGAGGCCCTGCCACCACCTTTCCCCCAGGCTTTGCCCGGCAAAGCCTCTTGGCGGCGGGGAGGAGGGGATGCTGAAGAAGGCCTACCGTGTGTGAAGCCTCTTGGCGACGGCGAGACGGGTCAAGTAAAGAGGGGTCCGCCCTTGTGTCGAAACGTGTGTGTTGACCAAAGCCATGCAGATATCTTGTATAAAGCAATAGGGATAGTACTATATATAGTGTCTGCTAAATTTAGATTAATGTACATAAACCATACTTATGTGTATTTGATCTTTTCTAATATCTTTTTTAGCAAGCAATATGACTTTATTGATTACCTACAACAAAAACAAATGTTAGAGTCGTGATAAATCTGATGGTTGGACTAAAGTTTTTTGAAGTCGTCTCTCTGGTTTCACTTGTTGCACATCGATGTTGGAACCTAATTTTGGTAATCTGAGAATTCTACCTACATACACAACCTGGTTTTTTGTAGTGAAATGAACATCCATGTCTTTATTAGTGGAATGCACAACCATGTTTTTTCATTTTGTTTAGATTGCTTATCCAACCATGATTTTTGTAGTGGAATGCCCAAGGGAAAATACATATATGAACATGGGGGCATCTACCCCGTTTTCAGAAAACATTTTTCTACATGCTAAAAAAATGCAGAAAAAAGTTGCGTACCCAAAGTGGTCGGACCCTTCCCCGGACCCTGCGCAAGCGGGAGCTACTGCACCGGGGCTGCCCTTTTTATTCTTTTCTCTTTTATATAGACCAAAATAAAAGTCATTTTTTCTCGAAACTTTCTGCGCACAAGTATAATCTGGATATGTACACCCGCAACTTTTTTTCTGCATTTTTTTTTTAGCATGTAGAAAATGTTTTCTGAAAACGGGGTAGATGCCCCCATGTTCATATATAAAAGAGAAAAGTTGGACATATATTATGGAGGCGTACACATAAAATTTTGTTTCAGAATTGTTGGACATTTTAAATAGAGTTTAGAATGTTTTTTTTTAAACGGGGCAGATGCCCCTAGAAGTTGATAATTTGATACCGCGACATGTATAGAGGAGACAGGAATGCACAGAGCCCGCGAGAGACCGTAATTTGCACGACAATTGGACCCAAAGAGAACTTCTGGGTCCTTTCAATCGATCCAAAGGCTCAAGCACAGTTCGGGCCCCAATAACGGTTGAGCAAGCAGGCGGAGTTCCACAAAAGATAAAAAAGCAAGCAGGCGGAGAAGCTTCCTAGCCATGGCGACGGCGGCGGGAGCGGCAGGCGAGTCGTCGGGGACGAAGACGAAGACGCTTAACATCGCCGTTATCCACCCCGACCTTGGAATCGGTATGGAGCCCGCCTCTTGCTCCTCTGCCTGTATCCAATCGATCTGCTTAGCCCTAGATGCAGTACGTCCGAGTCTTACGCGCGGTAGGATCTCGTGGAGTTGGGAGAATCGAGTAGATCCTGTGGCTTCGTAAACTTCCCTCTAGAGTCCCTGGTCGGTGGCGTTGATAGATTCAAGGGGGACGCCTAACTGTGCACCTCAGCACGTCCAGAAGTTCCCCAATTTTGTACTCCCTCCGTTCGGAGAAGGATGTCACAAAAATGGTCTATCTATAGTTCATTTTTGTGACATCCTTTTCCGAACGGAGGGAGTACCTGATTAGAATAGGTTTGTGGCAATTCAGGTGCTGTCAGAGTTAGGGAAAGTGCGAATTTTCTTATTTTTTCTTACGGGAATTGGTATTTTGAGTGATTTCAGATTAATAGCTTACTCTAAGAGTCTAGCAAGCAATTGCACAACTTCAATGTGCGATTGCACTTCAGCCATATGATGCTAGCAGTAACAGAAACATTCCTAGAAGCATGTTGCAGCAGCATTGCAGCATGCCTTGTTTAGCATATGAGCAAAGTATAATAGCACTTCCAATATTATATGATCCAAATTACTGTAATGAGGTGCACCTTTGATGTAGGTGGTGCTGAGAGGTTGATAGTTGACGCGGCATGTCAGCTTGATGCACATGGACACAGTGTTCACGTTTTCACTTCACACCATGACAGAAATCGGTGCTTTGAGGAAACAATCTCTGGTAAATCTCTAAACTATATGTATGGTATATGTTGCTACAGCCTCATGCACCTGTTTCTTAAATTTATCCATGTCCGAGTTAAATTATGGACATGAGTTGGAGTAGATGTTCGACGATATTTCCATGCTTATTCAATCCTTGCAAAATGTCCCCGAAGTATTTTTCTGCAATATCTTACCTGTATACTGTTGGGCATAGAAAAGTTCTTATGTTACGTGGATACATGTTTTACACTACTTTACTCTGTTTTCCAGGTCCATTCCCAGTTACTGTATATGGAGATTTTCTGCCCCGCCACGTGTTTTACCGCTTTCATGCCGTGTGTGCTTATCTCCGCTGCATTTTTGTTGCACTGTGTGTGCTACTTTGGTGGCCCTCCTTTGACGTCATATTGGTAGACCAGGTTTCTGTTGTGATTCCACTACTGAAATTAAAGAAATCATCGAAGGTATTGATGGCTTATGTGAACTGTGAAGTGCTTAGTATGCTCTAGGTGCAGCTGTGTGCTGAGATTTTTTTTCTTTTGCTTTTTCAGATAATGTTCTATTGTCATTTCCCTGATCTGTTGCTCGCACAACATACTACCATTCTTCGGAGGTTATATCGCAAACCAATTGACATGATCGAAGAAGCCACGACTGGTATTGTCTTAGGCATCTAGAACTATACCTAATATATGTTGTGTTCCTTTGTTTAACTATACTTCGAGACAACTACCGGGCATCCTAATTGTAGCGGTTATTCTTTTTGATGCATTAGGTATGTCAGATTTGATTCTAGTCAACAGCAAGTTCACTGCGGCAACTTTTGCCAGGACATTTTGTGGTCTTCATGCTAGAGGAATTGAGCCTGGTGTTTTATATCCAGCGGTCTCCATTAAGCAGTTTCATGAACCTCATGATTATAAGTAACTGCATGCTTGTATATCTCTTTGCAACTCACTTAGGTTTCATTTATTCAGATTTTAGTATACTACATTTGTTTCTCCCCCATTCTGTCCTTGTTCAGGTGTAGCTTAACTGAAATATCATCTTTCTGCCAGGTTGAATTTCCTCTCAATTAACCGGTTTGAGAGAAAAAAGAATCTTGGTCTAGCCATTTCAGCCTTTGCTTTGCTCCGGTCAGTTGTTTCTAAGCAATCTGGTGATGCTCTGCAAGAAGCAAGCTTAACAGTGGCAGGTGATGTCTGTTTATTTATTATCTGATACCATTTATTCACAGTACAATCTTACTACATCATGGGTTATTAAACTGCTGACCACTGTCTCTTGCATTTCTCATGCTTAAGGTGGGTATGATAAGCGTCTCAAAGAAAACGTTGAATACCTTGAGGAGCTGAAAAGATTGGCTGTGACTGAAGGTGTGGCTGACCATGTTAAATTCGTGACATCTTGCTCTTCATCTGAAAGAAACGAGCTTCTCTCCAACTGCCTTTGTGTGTTATACACTCCAAAGGTAAATGTCTAGAATTTGCATAGGACCTCCATTCATGTAATCAGATTATTCTAATTCAGCCTATGTTTGACACCACATCCAGGATGAACATTTCGGCATTGTTCCTCTTGAAGCTGTGGCAGCATATAAGCCTGTAATTGCTTGCAACAGCGGTGGTCCAGTGGAAACAGTAGTGAACGAAGCTACAGGGTTTCTGTGTGATCCCTCTCCATTGAATTTTCGAAAGCCATGCTGAAGTTTGTGAACGATCACGAGCTCGCTGTCCGGATGGGCAAACAAGCACGGGAACGTGTGGTGCAAACATTCTCGACCAAGACATTTGGTGACCTCCTGAACAGCTATGTCCTCAATGTCTACCATCAGAGGATTGAGTGATCTACATTCGGTGTCAGCAGTGCAGCATGGAATCCTTTTGAGAGCAGCACATGTACATCATCCTTTTTATTCTTGTGGGACTTTGATGTACACACTTGGAAGCAAGTTGTTAGCATGGTCTTGCGTGGTGATAGCGAATATTGGTGCCGTGTTGTGATAACTGAGATACTTTGTTGCTCTGCTTATTCTCGTGGATACACCTCATTGACGATGGTTTGATGGGTCAAATCCAAACTTGTCAGGATCGGTTCTCACTTTGCAAGTGGCACTGTATGAAGAACATCGTTTGAAAAGAATCATGCAGGTCTATGTAGCCGTGCCAATTATTTCCTGATACCTTTCTCTTTTCTTTGAAATGTACCCTTTTGCTAATTCAGTTACGAGTCATCCTGTCATATTTCCGGCAATTCCTATTCTGCGCCCGCTGCACAGGTTAGCACCGTTTCGCCTACCTTCGATTCCTTCTGCGCTCGATTAAATGGGCCGGCCCAACTGGCGGTCGGGGAAGAAGACGAAGGCCGGAGATGAAGAATAATATGACGCGACGACCTCGCCGCCGACGGGGACGGCGTGGCTGGCCGCGACTTCGCCGGCCAGGCGAGGGATGGACGGCGCAGGTGGAGGTGAGGACTAACCTTAACTTGGGGGGTGGGGGTTGGGCGGGGAGCTCGCCGGCGTCGGGGAAGGGGGGGGGGGGGGGTTAGAGGGATGCCTGGGGTGGCGGCGGTTGAGGAGGGCAAAGCGGCGCTCGCCGCCTCCGCGGGTGGCGGCAGCAGTCGGCCTGGCCGGCGGAGGAGGCGGGGGGTCCGGGGCGGCGGAGCAGGCTGGCGGAGGTGCGATGTCATCGACGAAGACGAAGGCGCGGTCGTGCGCGTTGCCTGGCTATGCTGCGCTTAAGGCGCTGAATAGGGCCTTCTTGTTTCACCGAGGAAAAGAGAGAAGTTATGGATAAATTGACAATGCTGAACCGAATTGACTAATTTAAATTCCGCTTATTCCATATTAATGGGAGTACCTTATGTTTCTGCTTCACGAATATGATATTTTTTGGACATTTCTAATAATAGCAAGCCTTATTCCTATTTTGACATTTTGGATTTCAGGGCTTTTAGCCTCCCCATATTTCCACAGTCTGCAGTCACACGTTTTGGAGAACTGGGTTGACGCTTCGCAAAACAGTGGGCTGAGTGGGTCAAACTGCCGGAACCATCTGGGCCGAGAACGCCGAACATATCATGGGCTGCCGCTCACGGTCGGCAGGGGAAACTCCACGTCTGCCTGGACTGTCCTGGAAGCCAGCCACGACCGCCCGTTGGAAAAGAGGTCGAACCCGCCTGAACCTTAACCTTCAAGGCACGGACTCTTTTTTTTTTTTTTTGAACAAACAAGGGCGCCGAAGGCGCCAATTTTCATTCAGCTCAGCTGCACCAGGCAGCAAGTATTACAATGTCCTGGAATTGTACATTTTGTAACGTTGAAATAACAGGGCATCCATCCGTAGAGTGAGCTGAATTGGAGCATCTAAAGATAGGTTGGTTTAGGCTTTGCCTAAGCACCTGTGCTGCACAGTTGTGAGCTATCTGATTGAACTTCCTGGAGATGTGGAAAACCTGCGGTAGTGAGCCAGAAGTGGCTTGATAGAATTCTGCAAGTATCGCTCTAGCATTCCATTGCACCAGTGGGTGGTCAAGTCTTCTACCTGCTGCCACTTTGGCTAGAACCTGATTGTCCGTGAAGATTTTTGGCACCTGAATATGCAAACTTTGTGCTAGTTTTGCCGCTAAGAGGAGAGCTTTTGCTTCTGCTTGAAAGACTGATTGTTCGTGCGGTGCCGCCGCTTGTATTTTGATGTACCATCTCCTCCCATCCGAGTTATCCCGGATATGGATTCCTATACCTTTTGCTTCCTGTCCCTCCATTCCTGGAATTTTCCTGCATTTTCATGCTGCATCTGCAAATATAAGAGTTCCTTCCACTAGATTATCAGGAGATGTTGTGACTCCTTGTTGTTGGTCTTGTCCCTGCCTTGTAGCTGATAGAGTGGGCTCATTCACCTGCAATTGAAGCTCATTCACCTGCAATTGAAGCTCATTCACCTGCAATTGAAGCTGGCTGTTTTCTTGCACATTTTGAGAAGTGGGCTTATGGAGTTCAAGATTATTTATTAGAGCTTGAGTGTTAATGAAAATTTGATAAGGCTCTCCTTTTTTCCTTTGAAATAGAAATTCATTTCTTGACTTCCATATGCACCACATGAAGGTGAGAATATTTTGCAAAAATGCGTAAGGATGGTTCATATTAAGCATGGCAAGTATAATTTCAGTTAATGAACTACAGTGGTGCACTATTAGCTCTGTTCTTAGATACCAGGGTGACATAAACCAAGCTGATTTTACAAAGGGACAAGTAAAGAATAGGTGTACCTCGTCTTCTTGCATTGGCACGGACTCTTTCTGATCTCCTCTTATAAGTAAACCACCGGCGAATCCCAGCCCAGCAGCACCCACAACCGCGCAGATTCCGATCGCAACAACTTCTCTCCCGATCGCCTCGTCGTCGTTCCCCGCTCCGCCGGCGACTTCTCTGCCTCGTCGATCGACAGCAGTCGACGCTCCGCGAAGGTATGGATCCCGCTCCCTGCCCCGACCCCATCTGTACCGATTAGATCGTGGTGGTTTGATTCGACTAAAGTCTGGGGGGCGTTCAGTCTCGTGATTGCGATACGACCGGGTGGTGCTGATTTGTCGTGCGATTACCAGACCTAGCTAGGTTTAGGTACAGTACACTCGTCCTGATACCGTCAGATTACCCGCAAAAAAGGATTGCAGTTTTTGATCAATTTCATGGTAGTTGCAACGGTGAAATTAGAGTTTTGATATATCTTTCGTACGGTTCTAGATAATTAATGGTAATCGGATCTTATTTTCAGTGCTATGTAGCAAATTAGTTGCCTGACGACTATGTGCATTGTAGTTCTCTGAAAGAACTTATAATATGTTGTTCAATTTAAGTTTAAAAAAAGTATGGAATAGATAGTTCCTGTTTGGATCATATGTTGGTCCGTTTATCGTTGTGAATCTAATTTTGAAGTCAAACTCTGTTTGGATCATATGCTGGCTTGTGAGTGATTGTGTTTTTAAGTCAAATTCTCTGAGGAAAAATCAGTCCTGAAACTAGTTTCATCATTAATAAGGAAATAACCATGGACAGCATTAGGATTGGTCTTTTCTTGATTTCTTCTAAACAAAAATCATTGTGCACACATCAAGTTTTAGTTGATGGATTACAAATCTGATTGTAGATATGCATTTTCTCATCAACTAAACATGTTGAGGAATCGAATTAAAATGTCCATCGATGTGCTCAAATTCAACCAAAATAGCCTTGTCTTCTTTAAGATTTTGCCTTCGAAGTCTTGCAGACTTCGTTCAGTGTAGAAAAAATTAAGGCCTGTACATACAACTTCCTATGCATTGTAGGAAGTGCACAGAGTCCCTAATCGTAGTACAACTGCATTGATAGATATTCTCTGTTTCAAATGGATAGCTATATATGTTTTGTGCTAGTTTATCTGAATCCTGTTTGAGGTGTGTAGTTACGATTATTTGACACATTCATATATTTGTGTTAAACAGATGCAGATATTTGTCAAGACCCTGACTGGCAAGACTATCACTCTCGAGGTTGAGAGCTCTGATACCATTGACAATGTTAAAGCCAAGATTCAGGACAAGGAGGGGATTCCTCCGGACCAACAGAGGCTCATATTTGCTGGAAAGCAACTAGAGGATGGCAGGACATTAGCCGATTACAACATCCAAAAGGAGTCTACCCTCCACCTTGTTCTGCGCCTGAGAGGTGGGATGCAGATCTTTGTGAAAACTCTTACTGGCAAGACCATAACTCTGGAGGTTGAGAGCTCTGACACCATTGACAATGTCAAAGCAAAGATCCAGGACAAGGAGGGCATTCCACCAGACCAGCAGAGACTTATCTTTGCTGGGAAACAGCTTGAAGATGGGCGCACCTTAGCTGATTACAACATACAGAAGGAATCTACCCTCCACCTTGTTCTTCGTTTGAGGGGTGGGATGCAGATTTTTGTTAAGACACTAACTGGGAAGACCATAACACTTGAAGTTAAGAGCTCTGACACCATTGATAATGTGAAGGCCAAGATCCAGGATAAGGAGGGTATCCCTCCTGACCAGCAGAGACTTATCTTTGCTGGAAAGCAGCTTGAGGATGGGCGCACATTGGCTGATTACAACATCCAGAAGGAGTCTACTCTTCACTTGGTCCTGCGCCTCCGTGGTGGCATGCAGATTTTTGTCAAGACACTGACCGGAAAGACCATCACACTTGAAGTCGAGAGCTCTGATACCATAGACAATGTCAAAGCCAAGATCCAGGACAAGGAGGGCATTCCGCCTGATCAGCAGCGACTTATCTTTGCTGGGAAGCAGTTGGAAGATGGGCGCACGCTGGCTGATTACAACATTCAGAAGGAATCCACCCTTCATCTAGTCCTGCGCCTCCGTGGAGGAATGCAGATATTTGTCAAGACACTAACTGGAAAGACCATCACGCTCGAGGTGGAGAGCTCTGACACCATTGACAATGTGAAGGCCAAGATCCAGGACAAGGAGGGAATTCCTCCAGATCAGCAGAGGCTTATCTTCGCTGGGAAGCAGCTGGAGGATGGGCGTACCTTGGCGGATTATAACATCCAAAAGGAATCCACTCTTCACCTGGTGCTTCGTCTCCGTGGTGGTGATGCTAAGGCAGTTTGATATCATTATCAAGTCCAAAAGCATGTTTGTTCTTCCAAGATTGTGATCCGTTTGCGCCTGGTTCAGTTTTATGCATCTTTAGCTTGTTGTGTTCTATGTTTTACGCTGTGAACCTGTTTGCTACACTCGTTCTGGTGTAACTCGTAAACTATATACTACTATATGCTTGCTATTCGTAAATGTGTTCTATTTGTTTGTCCACGCTAATTGAGCCTGCTGTCCCGGCTTGCCTGTGCCATGTTTTGGTTCTTTGTTCTGCAGTTCTAGGCTTAAGCAATGACGAAGCATTAGAACATCACCATTGATCTCTTTATAACTTGCTTTTTTGCATTGCTTTGGGCGGCCACCTCCCCCTGTCAAAACGAAGCTTTGGTGTTCAGTTATGGAACCTTTTGCTTTATGGCGCCGTTTTTATCTGAAGACCTGTCTTCTTAATAAGTAGCCTTGTGCTTCTGTTCTCGGAAAATTCGTTTTTTTGAGTTTCCAGTTTATTTATTTTTCAAACAAACTGGCTATTGGTTTTAAAAAAAATCGGCACAAAAGAGGAGTTCCATTAAATTGTATTTTTATTGATCAATTAGAAATTTAGAATTGCCTTCTAGAATGCATAATTTTCTCAAAAGGGTCTGTTGGACCTTCTGAGTACGTTGGGTTACTTGGGTAAAAGAAAACTTAATCCTTGAGACGTTCAAAATCTGGAATTTTAGCGATGTATTCTGTAGTTAGTGATCATAGCTTAGCTGAAACTGCTAGCCCCAGTTCGCCATATGCTTGTAGGGCAGCAGCAGGCTTGTGTGTCTGCGGAATGGATTTGCTTCTCCGTCTGAAAAGCATGCCTGTTTATGTCTATGTTGCATAATCGCTATTCAGTATGAAAGCGTGCATCTAAGTTTCTTTCGCTATTCAGCATGAAAGCGTGCACACAGCACACTAAATGTACGTAAGAAATCAACACTTTTTTTCTCCCGAGCACCAGTGCTCCTCTAGTTAATTTTTTAAATGATATTTTAATGTTTAAAAAAATCTAAAAAATCATGCATGTTACTAATGATGTATAACACAAACGTGATTTTTTTATTCGAAATACTTTATATTCTGGGCTACACAAAAATAACAAATCTTGTACTCCCTCCGTCTAAAATAAGTGTCTTAAGTTTGCCTAAAAGTGGATGTATCTATACATGAAACAAACTTGAGACACTTATTTTGGGACGGAGGGAGTATATTTTAGAGATGTGAAAGTATGTACATTTAGATCTCATATTTGTCATTTTTGTGTAGAACAGACTATAAAGTATTTCAAACCGAGACTTTGCGCGTTTGTGGGATATATCATTGACAACATGCAGAATTTTTTCTAGATTTTTTTGAAACTTATAATATGATTTTTTATTTTTTTTAACTAGAGGGATCACCGGAGCCCGGGAGCAAAAAATCTCTACTCCGCACAATCAACTCGAAAGGAACACATAGTAGGAACATTCCCTTTGCTGGATGTACACCCGTGTGGTGGTTGCACCCTTCTTAGTCCAAGCTAATATATTCCTACTGTACTTGTCCGAATTTATGACACTGAATGTGATTTGTAGTGATTGGGTAGAAGATAGATTTGAACACTTCGAGTGTGGATTGTTGAATGGACTAAGAAAGTATATCAATCTCCTACCTGATCGTGAAATTTTTAATTCTCGCTTTATTAACTAATATAGTGCTGTACTTCTCCGAGTTTATGACACTGAATGTGATTTGAAGTGATTGGGTAGAAGAAATAAGATAGATTTGATACACTTCGAGCGTCGATTGTTGAATGGACTACGAAATTATATCAATCTCCTCCTTGATCGTGAAATATTGAATTCTCGCTTGTATTATCATGGCACGGTTGTGGTTTATGAAGGACGACATAATAAGCGCTTGATCAGAAAAATCGCTGAATATTGCACCATATCTGTCGACTGCTAGTTCAGTTACATGAACTGCGTATTGTATGCTGAAGTTCTCCTGAAGTTCTCCTCTTCTTGTTCTCTCTTTTCTGAAATTAGTTGTTCTGTTTGAAATCCTATTTCCCGAAGACCTAACGATACATATTCGTCCCTTTTTCAAATTATCTATCATATTTTTCAGTTTCGGAAAATAATATGTTTCTAGACCATTACAAGGTTCATCCATGGTCCCATTCAGCAATTACCCGCGGTGACTTAACGGTGTATTTCCTTGCGCCTAAAGCCAGCTCATAACCTCGAGGACACATTGGACAATTCGGATCTCGATTTTGATTGTGATCACAACCTCTATTGTTGTGTGCTTCCTCGTGGCATTGACCACAATGGTCAGTTCACCGAAACTCCGCAAAAATGTTTCTTGCGCCATTCCCACTTGTATCGACCACCAAGTTGGTGCCAACAGGTTGAAGTTGAACTCCGAGAAACAAACAAGTGTACTTGTTCCAATCACTTTTCTTACAACTATGTTTGTCGTTCTTGATACTCATAGATGTAACGCCACCATAGATTTTGTTAGCGACGGACAACATCGAATAACTTACCCACTGAAGTACCCGCAAAGCCCAATAGAGGATTATATCTCTGAATCCCCGCAACAATAGTCTAGAAAGGCAGCTTCATTACTATCGCTAGACCAAGCAGACGATCTTGCTCGCAAGGGCTCGAAAGAATGAGATGTTAAAGACGATGTTGTCTCCAACGATGCCAATGGAGCCACGCCAACGAACAACAACAACGATCAACCCGCTGTCTATGAAGACATTGTTGGAAATAATCTTGCCTAATCAAAGTTAACGTCGCTTCTCTTCTCCTTCCTCCGGTAAGGTGGTGGTGCTCGAAATTTTGACAAAAAAGACCACTTCGACGAATGAATTGTCAAAAAGGACCACCTCCCAAAAATTTTGTCAAAAAGGACCACCTTTACCGTGGCGGCTGGCGCGCCAGGCGACACGTGTCGCCTGCCGCCACGGACAGAGGCGGCAAGTCCTGCATGGCGGCACGTTGGGTGAAAATAGGAAGCGGTGGACCCAGCCGCCATGCCTTGTGGCGGCAAGTTGTGATCATGCATGCTGCATGTCCTGCCGCGAGCATGCATGGCCATGCTGCCACTGTGGCGACGTGCGAGCATCAGCTTGCCGCCACGCCCTGTGGCGGCCGGTCCCATCCAGCCCTGTTTTCTGTTCCGGCCCGGCTGCAATTTCCGTGAGAGGGCTGCCGCCTCCGACCGTGGCGGCACATGCCACGTGTCGCCTGGGGGCTTGCCGCCACGGTGTAGGTGGTCTGTTTTGACAATTTTTTCAGGAGGTGGTCTTTTTTGACAATGCACTCGTTGAAGTGGTCATTTTTGTCAAAAATGCGCACAAGACGGCAAGGGGCAGAGAAGGGAGCCGGTGAAGTCACGCTGGGCGTTCGGGTTTACCCGAAATTTCGGGTCGGGTTTTTCAGGTAAAAACAAATTCGGGTTTTCAAACATGACACCCGAGATTCGTCCCAAAAATCCACTACCCGACAATTCGGGTACCCGTAATTTCGGGTCCGGGTTCGGGTAATCCCGAAGTACCCGAGAATTCTGAAGAGGCTAAAAATAAAACTATATCTGCAAAATTCTGCATTTTGGCAGCAATTCTACACTATATCTGCAAAATTTCAGCACCATAACAGCTAGCAGCAAGAAAAATGACAGCTAGCCGCGCCACCGGTACAACGTCGGCAACAAGAACCAGACGGAGGACGCTGGACGCCGGAGGTGATGCGTCGAGCGGGGGCGAGCATCTTCCGAGGTGATGCGTCGTCATCGCGTTCGGAGAAGAGGGGCGAGCGCCGAGCGGGCTAGTCCGCGCCGCCGGCGAGGGTACTAAATGGGGCGGCGGGCGGCGGGGGGCGGCTGGGGCATGGGAGATTGGGGCGGCGCCGCGGCGGGCAAAAGATTGGGAGTGGGAGTGGGAGGCTGGGAGCCTGGGAGCGCTGAGGAATAGGGTATTACCGTATTAGGGTTAGTTCCTGGGCTGCTGGGCTAGTGGGCTGCGGGCCTGCGGCACTAAAATTCCTGGGTTGCCAACTTTGTTCGGGATAATCGGGTTCCGTCGACTGATACCCGAATTACCTGAACAAATTTCGGGTATCTACAAGTGACACCCGACCATGTACTCGGGGTTTTCGGGTTCGGGGTGTACGGGTTCGGTTCCGGGTATTTCGGGTACGGGGTTCGGGTTTCGGGTTTTATGCCCAGCGTGACGGTGAAGCACCTCAGGATGGGGCACGAGTGGGATACATGATGTTAAGTAGTCTAGCCTTTGTATAATTCTGTCTATACTTGTATTGTACACATGTACTCTGATCCTTATATATAGTGGAAAGACGTGAGGGCTGTTCACCCCACGCAAACCCTAAAACCTCTTTTGTCTTGGTATCAGAGCCACGCGCCGCCGCGAGCCCTTCTCCGCGACTGCGCGCGCGATCCGATCGGCGTCCTCCCTCCGCGTCGCCGCGAGCACTCGACCGCGGCATCGCGATGTCGTCGTCCGCCCTCATGTCGACGGATGTCGGCGCCCTCGCCTCCTCTTCTTCCGCGTCCACTCTCGCCGCGATCTCGCTCTCCGTCCCCGTCCGACTCGACCACGACAACTTCATGCTGTGGAAGGGCCTCCTCCTGCCCAACCTCTCCGGCGCCGGTCTCCACGGCTACCTTGATGCGACCAAGGTTGCGCCGGCGAAGGAGATCACCACGGGAGAAGGCGATAAGGCGATGACCATCCCCAACGCCGCCTATCATCACTGGTGGGCTCAGGACCAGAAGGTCCTGGGATTTCTTCTCGGCGCCATGGAGCCAACCATCGCGTGCCAGCTGATCGGCTGCAAGACTGCCGCCGAGGCGTGGACATCGGTTCATGCCATGTTCGGCGCCCACAGCCGCGCGAACGTCCGGCACATCCGACGTCAACTCCAAACCCTGCGGAAGGAGGACAAGCCCGCAGCGGAATATATGCACATGATGAAATCACTTGCAGACACCATGGCCGCCGCCGGATCTCCTATCTCCAACGAAAAACTCATCGACCACATCATCACCGGGCTCGGCTCCGCGTTCAACTCCATCGCGGCATCGCTCACTGTTGGCAACCAGTCCGTGACTTACACCGACTTCTACGCGCACATCCTCTCCTTCGAGGCACCTCAGGCGCAGCAAGCGCAAGCTGAGGGATGGACCTCGTCAGCCAATGCCGTCTCGCGCCCTGCACCTTCCACCGGCCATCGCCCTCGCGTGCCTGAGTACAACCAGGTGCTTCCTCCTCCGGGCGGCAACGGCGGATATCGCCCCCACGGCGGCAGCAATCCCTACGGTGGCGGAAACCCCTATGGCGGCGGCTATCAGGGTGGCGGTGGTGGCAACCGCTACGGGGGCAACAACCCTACGGGGGCAGCAACGCCTATGGAGGCGGCAACACCTACGGTGGCGACAACCGTAACGGCGGTAACGGCGGCGGTGGCCGCAACGATGGTGGCGGTGGCCGCAATGGCGGCGGTGGCCGCAATGGAGGAGGAGGTCGCCAGCGCTGGCGCCCACGCTGTGGCTACTGCGGATATTGGGGGCATCTCGCTCCCGACTGTCGCCGTGCAGCGGAGGACTACCGCTCCAACAACCAGCGCTCCGGCAACTCGGCTTCGACGAGTGGTGGCGAGAACCGTCACTGGCATCTGGACACCGGCGCCACGGATCACCTGACAAGTGAACTCGAGCGCCTTCAGTTCTATGAGCGATATGGTGGCAAGGATCAAGTGCAAGTGGCTAATGGTTCAGGTTTGTCAATTTCGCATATTGGTTATTCGAATCTAGCCGGTTCATCACTTCATCTAAAAAATGTTCTTCATGTTCCCCATATTAGCAAACATCTCCTTTCCGTTTTTCGCCTTGTTTCCGATAATGATGTGTTTGTTGAATTTCACCGTCATGCTTTCTTTGTTAAGGACAAGGCCACGAGGAGAATCGTCCTTCAAGGTAGAAGTCGTGGAGGGCTCTACCCTATTCCGTTTTCCAAAGCGTCGTTCACCTCCAGTCGTCACGCCTCCGCTAGTGTCAAGGTCACTCCATCGCAGTGGCATCAGCGTCTCGGTCATCCATCAAATAATGTAGTGCAATCTATTGTTAGAACAAATGAGCTTTCTTGTTCGTCGTCAGACAATTTATCCCTCGTGTGTGATGCATGTCAGCGTGCTAAAAGTCATCAGTTACCTTATTCTTTGTCATCTCATGTCACTACTATGCCTCTTGAGTTAATACATACTGATGTTTGGGGTCCAGCACGTGCTTCTTCGGGGGGGGGGGGGGGTACAAATACTATGTTAGCTTTGTGGATGACTATTCTCGTTTTTGCTGGATTTATCTCCTTAAAAACAAGTCTGATGTTGAGCAGATTTTTTATGCTTTCCAGGCTCATGTTGAGCGCCTCTTGAACGCCAAAATAAAGGCTGTCCAATCTGATTGGGGTGGTGAGTATCATCGTCTCCACCAGTATTTCCAGCGCACGGGGATCTCACACCGTGTGTCCTGCCCACACACATCCCAACAGAACGGTATTGCTGAGCGTAAACACCGTCACCTGGTTGAAACAGGTCTTGCCTTGCTCGCTCATTCTTCACTCCCCCTACATTATTGGGATGAAGCGTTCCTTACGGCGTGCTATCTTATCAACCGTATGCCTACACCTGTGCTTAAAAATGAAACGCCTCTTTTTCGACTTCTCCAGGTCCAGCCAAACTATTCCTCTCTTCGCATCTTTGGGTGCGCGTGTTGGCCCAGTCTTCGCAAATATAACTCCCACAAGTTAGATTTTCGCTCTAAGATGTGTGTCTTCCTCGGGTATAGCCCGATGCACAAGGGGTATAAGTGCTTGGATAAATCCACGGGGCGTATCTATATTTCTCGTGACGTAGTCTTCGATGAAACAGTGTTCCCCTTTGCTACACCCGGAGTCTCTGTTGATGTGTCCACTTTAGAACAGTCCATTACTTTCCCTTCTAATGAACCGGTTACGAATACACCGATGCGAAATTATGACCTGACGTTTTTATCCACTAATACTCCTGTGTCAGATGCTCTTTTTCCTCAGGAATCTTCGGTGCCCAGCCGTGCTAGCGACGCCCCGCCAGCGTCGCTGATCGACGTCCCGCCAGCATCGCCGATCGACGTGCATGGTGCGGCCATGCACGGCTCGCCGCTTCGTGCGGCCTCTGCATCGTCCGCCCCGGCCCATCTCCGTCCGGGGCCGGCCCAGTTCCCGCTGTCTCCAGCGTGGCTCCCGTCGCCCAGGCGTCGCCGGTGCAACAGGGGCAGCTCGTGCCGCCCTCTGCCGATACATCGGCCGCGGCACCTTCAGCTGCTCCTCCGTCTGGAGTCGATGATCCTACGCACGCCATGGTAACACGTGCGCGCGACAACACCCGGAAGGAGAAGGTTTATACTGATGGGACAGTCCGTTACGATCCACGTCGACGGGCGTTCTTTGCTGCACCAGTATCTCATCGGGAAGCATTGCAGGAGCCTGCCTGGTGTGCGGCTATGGCGGATGAGTTTGCTGCACTCACTCAGACCGGGACATGGACATTGGTTCCGCGACCCCCCGGCGTCAATATCGTTGGCAGTAAATGGATTTTTAAAACCAAGCATCGTCCTGATGGCAGCATTGATAAACACAAGGCTCGTTTGGTAGCGCGCGGTTTCACCCAGCAGCATGGGATCGACTATGGTGATACATTCAGTCCGGTTGTGAAACCTGCGACTGTTCGTCTTGTGCTCTCACTTGCAGTTTCTCGCGGTTGGAGTCTTCGGCAAGTGGATGTTAGCAATGCATTCCTTCATGGGTTTTTGACTGAAGATGTCTATATGCAGCAGCCGCCAGGTTTTGAGGACGCCCGATATCCCTCGCATGTGTGCAAGCTCCATCGGTCTATCTATGGTCTGAAGCAGTCACCACGCGCCTGGTATGCTCGTTTGAGTCAGCTTCTTTATCAGCTCGGTTTTTCTGCGTCGAAGGCCGATACATCCTTGTTCCTTTTCTCTCGGGATGGCATTCAGATTTATATGCTGGTTTATGTTGATGACATCGTCATTGCTGGCTCCACCTCCGAGGCGGTTGATCGCTTGGTACATGCTCTCGCAGCTGCGTTTCCCATTAAGGATATGGGTAAGCTGGATTACTTTCTTGGATTGGAAGCGTCTTACAATTCAGGGGCATGACATTGACTCAGCGGAAGTATGCACTTGATCTTCTTCATAGAGTCAATATGGAGAATTGTAATTCAGCTCCCACTCCGTTGAGTACGTCAGAGAGGCTGGCCCCGATACAGGTGATGTACTTAGTACCGATGATGCCTTCCAGTACCGTAGCGTTGTTGGAGGCTTGCAGTACCTGACCCTTACTCGCCCAGATATTTCGTTTGCAGTGAATAAGGTGTGCCAGTATCTCTCCCAGCCCACTGAAGCTCATTGGGAAGCAGTTAAGCGAATTTTGCGATATGTCAAAGGGACTCTCCAGGTTGGCTTGCAGATCCGGAGATCCCCATCATCAGTCATTAGCATTTTTACTGATGCAGATTGGGCTGGCTGTGTGGATGATCGTCGCTCCACGAGTGGCTTTGCTGTGTTTGTTGGACCGAACATCATTTCTTGGAGTTCTAAGAAACAGCCAACAGTCTCGAGATCTAGCACCGAGGCTGAGTGCAAAGCCTTGGCAAATGGGGCTGCTGAAGCGATATGGGTTGATTCTCTTCTTAAAGAGCTTGGTGTAACTCAGCAGCGTCCTCCCATACTGTGGTGTGATAACCTTGGGGCTACATATCTGACGGCGAATCCAGTCTTCCATGCTCGTACGAAGCACATTGAGATAGACTTCCATTTTGTGCGCGAACGGGTAGCAGCAGGCCTATTGGATGTCAGATTTATTTCCACTAATGATCAGCTGGCTGATGTGTTTACTAAACCAGACACTAGACAGATGCTAGACCGGTTTAAGACCAATCTCAACCTAGTTAGTAGAGGTTTAGATTGAGGGTGTGTGTTAAGTAGTCTAGCCTTTGTATAATTCTGTCTATACATGTATTGTACACATGTACTCTGATCCTTATATATAGTGGAAAGACGTGAGGGCTGTTCACCCCACGCAAACCCTAAAACCTCTTTTGTCTCATGATGCCCCTGAGCTTGGACGACCGCACGCGCAAGAGCTCCGGCAGCGTGGTGCAGAAATACAGGGAGCACGGGGGCATTGGGTAGTGCCTACCAAGTGTTTGTGATAACTCCTGGAAGCAGCTCAATGTTGCCCCTGTTCTTCTTGCTGCGTTGATTTCTTTTCCCCTGTCCATTTATGAGATCATGGACAATGAGATTGGACTGAGGGGAAATGCGCTACTCTATCTAATATATTTACATGCTATTGGATTTCTTAGTATCCGTTTGTTTGGTGTTTCGCAAAAGAACTCAGCGACTTATGTCTTAGTGTGTGGTTGTGTTTTTCCTCCCACAAATCTTGCGTCTTAATCTTGTGCATTTCTGATTGGCATGTTTGGGACATTTATTTTGGCACTGCTTCCTGACCATGGATCTGATCAATATGTATAGCAGGAGTCAATTGATCGGATTTCGCACCGGACAGTTTCCAAATTTTCAGTTGTTTCACACAATTATGTCAAGAGTTTGATGTTCCATATGACATTTTGTTTGTAGATAACACCTGACATATTTTCCCTCTTAGTATGATAAACTTTTCAAGTGCCCAGTGTAATTTGAAGAGTACCCTAATTTGGTTTGGAAGTCAAATCATCATATCCCCAAAGCTGCATGCATCGCACAAGGTACAAACCTGGTGGAAAACTCAAAATAAACGGCATAATTGTTTGGATTAGATCGCTTTAAACCCCATTTTTCAGTGTTAATGTAATAGCAATACCGATACATGGATTTAAGCAGATGTCGGGGTCTCTGGAGGAGGGTGAAGTTTTAAACTGGAGAGTGCAAGTGGGGAGGTTCCATTGTGGTCGCGCTTGCCGCAATTCGGAATACGTGGTCACTGGAATCTCATGAACTCGTACGGAGGCCATGCCCCATCGAAATAGTTCTAGGGTGACCTTATAGACGGTTCGTGCGTGCCTTAAGCCGTGTGAATCTACTGGGGAGTAGCGAGCCCTATTTCAAATTCAAAGTTGTACTGATTTATTTTAAAACCATTGCAACGCACGGGCACTTTTGCTAGTCAAAGTTAACGTAGTTTTAAGATTAGGAAAGTCTAGTCGTGTGCGTGGAGTCCCTGTGCATGCATGGCTTGCATGTCATGGTCGGTTTGCATGTTCTGTTTAGGTAATAGTCTAGTACGAGGTCAAGCGATCGTGGGTCGTGTATATATACACAGACCCTGGGTGCGTGAGTAGTATCGAGTTGTAACTAAGAGATATCGAGAAAATCGATAAAGAGGAAAATTTAGAGGGTGCGACACGCACCCCTGACCACAAGTTGTTCGTGTGCGCGTGTTTGTATAGTTTGATGTGATCGATCCTGTGAGCAAAACCCAACAGACATTAGAGGAAAAACTTCCGAAGCTCCTTGGCACGCCAATCGAAGTGTTGAGGAGACAAAATTGAGGCCCAAGAGGACTATTGTTTAAGAACACTGTCATCAACATTTTAGTAACGTTTTCCAAGACACCAAAACAAAACAAGAAGTATTTCTACATTAAATGAGAGAGGAGAATTCTCTTCCCTCCAAACCTGACACCGAAGTGGTGCCCGGAGGCGAAGGAGAGCGGAGATTGGATTTACAGGTGACGGCTAGAGTCCTAAGAGCCCACGGGTAAATTTACCGTATTTTTTGTTTGGTATTATGATATATGGAGTAGAAAACTTTTGCGTATACTTCTTGATCTCAAAGTTGATATACGCACACTGATAAGATCTAAAATACGTACAATTTGGACACGAACCCACCGAGCAAACCACTTGGACTGAGCAACAATTTAAATTAGCGTAGGTCACATGCTACAGCCAAAGTGCAGACATGCCGAAGTGTTGATCAGCATTTCCCGGCGAACCTCTCACTGCGTGCGAATTGTATTCGCGGCAGCGTGCAGGTCGCGTCGAGGTCCAAATAAACTAGTACTCCCTCCGTTCAAAAATAACTGTCTTGGATTTGCCAAAAAGTGGATGTATCTAGACATGAAACATGTATAAGTACATTCATTTTTGTACAAATTTAAGACACTTATTTTGGGACGGAGAGAGTACTACTGTGGCTCTGATACACCGGACAGAGACCGCTCGCCGTCGCCGGCGTACCGGCTCCGTTTTGACGTCCGTTCACAGGAGTCAACACCAAAGTAATGCGCCCGCCATATCGCGCTGTTTTGATTTTGATACTACTAGCAAAAGTGCCCGTGCGTTGCAGCGGGATAAAAAAAATAGTATTTTATGAGAAAAAAACCGACCAAATTTTACCCTAAAGTGGATTGATCCAGTAGAATAATTATTTTCTACCCAAATGATTATCAAGTTGACACAACAGTAAAAATATCTCGATGGGTAAAAGATATATGATCATAAATTTTTCTCTCTGATAACTTGATACAATTTTTAAAACAAATATGCATGTGCTCGACGCAACAGAAGAAAACAAATATTATACACCATAATCATTAAATAATCCACAACCAAATGAACATCTCATTAGTTCTCTTTTAAGCATGAAGGATGTAAAGAAGAAGAAGCAAAAGAATGAGCAGAAAAAACACAGATGTGAACATTTAATCAAACTTTTTTTCCTGCATGTCTTCCCACAACTGCCATAGTTAAACAAATATAATGTTCTAAATAAGCTCATGCTTTGCAATGGACCAAAAAGTATCAATGGGATTTGAATTTCTGATAAATGACCAAATGCATGCATCCTGTAATTACCTAGCTCCAATTGTCAAACTAACTACATAATATTTCGCACGCCGTCGTCCAGCAGCAGAAACAGAGTGGTAGGCACGCCCAGTGGCTGCACCCGAACAACCACGAACATGGTGCCGGCAACGGCCGCCGTGAGGGCTTGGTGGCACCGGCAGCCGCCTCTGGTAGTCGCGTCCTTGTAGGAGCAGCAGGACATTAATGTTAGCACGCCCGCGATCACCCATGCGGAGCCGATGGCCGATGCAGCCACCATACGTACCCGATAGACTGGAGGCCCAGTGCGGTGCGATGCTACCTGGCGATCACCCAGTGTGCCGTCGACGCTTAGCAGCCCCGAGGCCACACCCGGTCGTCCCGAGGACTCTAGGCAGGAACAACGTTTGCGCCCTGCGAGTACATTATGCCGCTGCCCGACGCCACCTACCGCCTCATGACCACCTACACGCCGGAGCTCCTCGGGATGATTCCGTCCTCGCCGCCGTCTGGCAAGCAGGGGGCGTGGAGCGTGGGCCGGAGCATGGGCGAAGGCGTCATGGTGGGCATCCTCAACAACGGCATCGACCCGCGCCATGCCTCCTTCCTTGACGATGGCATGCCGCCGCCGCCGGCCAAGTGGCGCGGCGGGTGCCACTTCGGCGACGACGCGCCGTGCAACAGGAAGCTCATCGGCGCACACCTCCGGCACAGCCGTGGGCGCGTTCGTGAAGGACGTGAGGCTGAACTCCAGGGCCCACGCCGCCCCCGCCGCGACGGCGTCCGGCATGGCGCCGCGCGCGCACCTGGCGTTCTACGAGGTGTGCCTCGCCGACACCTGCTCCGCGACGGAGATCCTCACCGTCACGGAGAAGGGAGCGTTCCAGGACGGCGTCGACATCATCTCCATCTCTGCGGGGGACGACACGCAGAAGCCGTTCTACAAGGACCTCATCGTCGTGGGCAGCTTCTCAGCCGTCATGTCTGGAGTCATCGTCAGCACCAGCGCCGGGAACGCCGGCCCGCTGGGAACGCCGGCCCGCTCGCACGCAGCGTCACCAACTGCACGCCGTGGCTGCTCACCGTCGCCGCCAGCACCATGCGCCCTGCGAGTACATTATGCCGCTGCCGGCGCCGAGGTTGAACTCAAACCTCGTCCCTTGATCCGCGTCCTCCTTTCTACCCGACGTTCTAGGCAAGGCTGGCGTTGTTGCGCAGCGGCGGCTTCTATATCGATTGCTGATGCTTTATGTAGACGTTTCACATGATAAAATTAGACGGTAAGCAAATAGTGTTCGGATCGGTGTTTGCAATGGATACGACCTAGGAAACGGAGGCTCTTGAGACGCAAGAAGAAAATAAAAAATCGAACCGGTCCATGACTTATGGTGGCAGTGGTGGGTAATTGTTGCGAACTTTAGGAGTATTTTCAACGACGTACGAGAAGAAACCTTAATGCTTTTATTACTCCGTATTAGGTATAGACTAGATGGTCCTTTTGGAGGCCATTTAAAATCATGTTTTTTGAGGAAATATTTAAATTGATACCCTAGCAATCCAGTATGGCAGTATCCAGACTGAACAAGATTCACGTACGTATTCATACGTAGGACAGCCAGATTCCAGTGGTATAATACGTATAGCATCTTGCAACTACTGCTTTCCTTTGGTGTCGTTTAAATGCTAGACATCCAAAGAATCTGGACGCCTCACGAGACGCTCCCTAGGCTTTCAAACTCACCGTCCGCCCATATAAACGCACAGGCGCGCCAGCAGACCTCTCTGCCCCCGAACAAATCACCTCTCCGGCGGGTGCAGAGCACGGCGCTCATTATAGTTACAGCTAGCGGCGGCCATTAAACCGGCTCACGCACGCCGGCGCGCGCCATGGGTGAGATAGCGGCGGACGAGCGCGGCCTCGCCGGCGGCAAGGTGGAGGAGGAGGAGGAGGAGACGTCCCCGATCGAGCAGGTCCGGCTGACGGTCCCCTCCGGCGACGACCCGACGCTTCCCGTGTGGACGTTCCGGATGTGGACCATCGGGCTCTTCTCCTGCGCGCTCATGAGCTTCCTCAACCAGTTCTTCTCCTACCGGACGGAGCCGCTCATCGTGACCCAGATCACGGTGCAGGTGGCGTCGCTGCCCATCGGCCACTTCATGGCCCGCGTGCTGCCCACCCGGCGGTTCCCGGTGCCGGCGGCGCTGGGGGGCGGGGAGTGGAGCCTCAACCCGGGGCCCTTCAACATGAAGGAGCACGTGCTCATCTCCATCTTCGCCAATGCCGGCTACGCCTTCGGCAACGGCAGCGCCTACGCCGTCGGGATCGTCGACATCATCCGCGCCTACTACCACCGCTCCATCTCCTTCCTCGCCGCCTGGATCCTCATCATCACCACCCAGGTGATACGAAGATTAGTTCTCCTTAGATTCTCCTGGTGTGGCAGCCATTGGCATTAATTAGCCAGCACAATTTAACTCCGCTACTCTTAATTTGTGATTTTGATATCAATCAATCTATCAGGTGCTCGGGTACGGGTGGGCCGGGCTGATGCGCAAGTACGTGGTGGAGCCGGCGCACATGTGGTGGCCAACGACGCTCGTCCAGGTCTCGCTCTTCCGGTGAGCACCTCCCACTCTACTCCACTCCTCTCCTGTGTTAATTTGCTTTCTTTCACCGCGCGGGCGTACCACGATTTGGTCGGAATTTGGTTTCGCGTTCCGGCGACCGGCGACCGAAGCGTTGCGTTCATAAAATTTCCTCGTTTCTTGATGGGTTGTCCTCGGGTGCTTGTAACTTTTCCGTATGCCGCCTAGCTCGAAGTACAAGTTCGTAACTTTTTATGGTACCTTTTCCACAGTTTTCTCGAGGAAATTGATATAGAAACTTGCCAAAGTGACAAACTACAGCAATAGAACCCAAGGCTTGGATAGCTAGCTTTTAAAATCTTAACTATTTGTTATTTAAAGAAAGTCGAGCAAAGGACAGGCTATAATGTTTACAAACATGTTATTTTCTGCGAGAAAAACCAGGAATCGCACATGTACATCGTAGTATCGATTGTCACCAATGAATTAAGGTGCTAATTAGTTGGCTCCAGATTGGGGAATCTGACCCGGCCGGCGGCCCGGCAGGCCATCATTACAAAACAAAGTCGATGACAAATAAATTAAGGAGAATTTCTGACCCCTAGCAAGACACTGACATGCATTTCAGTTGGATGGTCTCTTTTCATTCTCTCTGGGTAGTCCTTTCGACACTGACGGTGCAAGAGCTAGCAGAGAAAACCCCCACCATCCACCACGATGGATGGATAAGTTGCTGCTGCTGATGGAATCCCCAATTATTACGTTGTTTCATGCATGCCTGCAAAAACTAGTGCTGAATTTGTGCAACTTGGGTTTATTAATGATCTTAGAATATTGTACTGTCTTTCCGCTCACCAAGGTCACGTTATGTTTTAAAACATGGGATACACTGCAAATGACACGCTGTTGCTTTTCCCAATCAACTTTGGTTCGCGTTATCTCTTATCTCTAGCCGACTGGTTTGGTGTACTCATGGTGTTAGAAAACAAATATGGTTATTATGGGTAGAAAGGTTTTGCTCACTTGCAGGGGCCTATTTCATTCAAAAGAAACATGATGAGTAGAATAATATGCGAGATCGCAATGCCAAATAGTCATGTCTGCTCGAATACTTTCTCATTTTCGGTATCGATTTAAAATAGTGTGAAATATGTGAAATATATAGCTAGACATGCAGTTCAGTCAAGTTCGGGCTCTCTTTGTGAAGGGTGGTATTCGTGGTTGACTTAAAAGTCTTTGTAGTCAAATATTCTCGAAAATTTTATCTATTCATGAAAAAAAAATACAATTACTAGTAGAATATATGATTGCACATAGCAAAATCACATGAATTTTGCAAGACGTCCGAAACAGGGTAACGGAGCAGAAAGAAATTTAAAAGTAATCTATGGCGCATAATGCTTAGTAGAAATCAAACAATCCGCATAGCATAATTACTTAAGGATCGTAATTCTCCAAAAATATACAAAAACCATTTGAATCAAAGAGTCAATATTTTCGTGAACTAACAAAACAAGGTGCATACCTCTTTTTATCAAGTGCGCATGTCTATTGGCCAAGGCGAATCTTTACTCAAAAGAGTTGATGTCCACCCTTGGTTTAGAGTAATCGAGTGATCTCATGACAGAGATATGAATCTACTAGTTAAGCCCCAAGGTCACTGCCACTTCGCCTGTCATGATGCAGTGTCTATTAGAACTAGCACGCGGCCCCATTTTATGCCGATTAGCACTAGTTTTCCTCTCTAAACCAACCTGCAACTCACCTACCATTCACACTAAACAATCCTTTTTTTTTCGAGTGGTCTAAACAATCCTTTGATACCTGAATGTAGTTGTCGTGCTGTGGGCGATCAGTAGCAGTGTACAACCAATTACATCACAGAACTGATACATTCCGAAATATCAGAGTCGCTGATAACCTTGCACTTCCATCCTATATCGTTCGGCCGGACGCCATCCTGCAGTTTCGCTCGAAAACAAAATAGCTTTCAGAGACAGCTAGGCCTCAGCTCGTCGTCAACTTATCTTCCGCAATCTTAGACTCGTGATGATCAAGTCGACATGCATGCATGAAAACAACTCGTCGAGACCAAGAACCACTAGCAGTGGTAGCTTTCAAGACGGTTCAGACTTCAGAGCACGTATCATCAGCACATGATAGATTCCATCGAGTCCACGAATTCCCCGGACGGCGACGTCTGGACGCACGCATCGTCGCCGCCGTCGTCAGCGCCGGACAGAGGAATATCGCTCTTGCATTTCTGCAGCACGCCTCCGGTTTTGGCACTCGCCCAAAGCAGCCTTCGGAGGCTGTGATGAAAAATTGGCAGCACACGACTGGCATGATGGGAACGCAACACGGCCGATCGGCCGCGACGCCTAGCGTGCACTGCACAGTTTTGACTCTTGATCTGGTTATGGTAGGCCGACCTCTAGGTAGATGGTGACTCTGCGTTGTTTGAAACTCGTTGTGTGGAGTGGATTTACCTAGTAGCGAGTAGTCGTCTTGTTTTTTTGTTTTGGACTCACTCTTGTAAAAAGAAACTTTCTCTCCTGTCTTAATAAAGAAGACACGCAATTCTCTTGCGTGTTCTTGAAAAAACTGGATGGATGGAGTAGACAAGCAGTGTTGTGTTTTTCGTGGTCCAGGTCCAAGTTGCCCAGAAAAGACGCGCGTACTCTCAGCACATGCTTGCGAGCACCACCTTTCCGATGATAATAGAGCCGTATCCTGAAGAGGAGTAAACAATCATCGTAGCAAACAAATCAATAGTTATCTCATCTGGTCCTAGTGTTCCAGACAAGGGTTGCTTCGATAATACCGTATCAATGGTACCATGCTGACGGTTCTGGCTTATCTGACCAGGGATACAGGCAGGAATACGGGGAGACCGGTTCTGTATCATAATTCCCCAACTTTCCATCGTGTAAAATTTGTTATAAGAAAACACCAGGCCGTTTTTGATTTGGAGTTTGTGTGGCTATCAAGGATATGAACTGACGATTGATGAGTCGTTTGGCTTACATGGCATCCTTTTGAATCCGTAGCATTGCGAAAGTTGTTCTGTACCATCACTAACAGCACCTCTCCATGTACCAGGGCACTGCACGAGAAAGAGGAGTTCCCCAAGGGTTCCAGGAAGATGACCCGCTCCAAGTTCTTCCTGATCGCGCTCATCTGCAGCTTTGCGTGGTACGTCGTGCCGGGCTACCTCTTCCCGGCGCTGACCTCCATCTCATGGGTGTGCTGGGTCTTCTCCAAGTCCGTCACGGCGCAGCAGCTCGGCTCCGGCATGCACGGCCTGGGCCTCGGAGCCTTCACGCTCGACTGGACGGCCGTCTCCTCCTTCCTCTTCAGCCCGCTCATCTCGCCCTTCTTCGCCACCGCCAATATCGCCATCGGCTACGCCGCCTTCATCTATGTGATTGTGCCCACGGCGTACTGGGGGACCAACCTCTACAACGCCAAGTCGTTCCCCATATTCTCTTCGCACCTCTTCATGTCCAATGGATCCGTGTATGATATCACCAACATTGTGGACAACCGGTTCCAGCTTGACACGGACGCGTACGCAAAGCTCGGCAGGGTGAACCTCAGCACCTTCTTTGCGCTCTCTTATGGGCTCAGCTTCGCCACCATCGCGTCAACCATTACTCACGTCTCCGTCTTCTACGGAAAGTAAGGACTCTCAACTCTGTACATGAATAAACGGACACATCTGTGATGATTACATGTGGTTTCTGAATCTTTAAATCTGCAATTGAACACCAATGCGCAGGGAGATCTACCAACGATTCCGAGCTTCGCAGCACGAGGAGCCTGACATCCACACAAAGCTGATGAGGAAGTACGACGACATACCAGCATGGTGGTTCTACTCGCTGACGGTATTGTCGATGGCAGTGTCCCTCATCCTCTGCACCGTCCTCAATGACCAGGTTCAGCTCCCATGGTGGGGCCTCCTCTTTGCCTGTGGCATGGCCTTCGTCTTCACCCTCCCCATAAGCATCATTACTGCAACCACAGCCCAGGCAAGAATATTTCAGAATGTTCCATATATTGTCCACTTCTCAATTCTCATGCATTTGATGATTACTGCAAGAAAAGCTGACAATAATTTGGTGGACAGACACCTGGTCTGAATGTCATCACCGAGTACGCCATGGGGCTGATAATGCCTGGATACCCCATCGCCAATGTCTGCTTCAAGGTGTACGGATACATGAGCATGAACCAGGCAGTTGCTTTCCTCTCAGACTTCAAGCTCGGCCACTATATGAAGATACCTCCCAAATCAATGTTCATTGTTCAGGTAATTAAACCACTAAATTTGCCCACCTTGTAAGCTAAGGAGTGACATGTATGACGATAACATATACTGACCTTTGCACTCTGTATCTACCCAGTTCGCCGGTACAATTGTGGCTGGGACAGTCAACCTAGGTGTGGCATGGTGGCTGCTTGGCTCCATCCCGAACATCTGCAATGACCAGGTGCTCGCACCAGACAGCCCATGGACATGCCCTGGTGACCGTGTCTTCTTTGATGCATCGGTTATCTGGGGCCTTGTTGGCCCGAAGCGCATTTTCGGGGCACATGGTAACTATGGAGCTGTCAACTGGTTCTTTCTCATCGGCGCAGCAGGCCCTGTCATTGTATACATCTTCCACAGGATATTCCCCAGTCAGAAGTGGATACTAATGATAAACCTGCCAGTGCTCATTGGCGCTACAGCAAACATGCCACCAGCGACAGCCGTGAACTACAACGCCTGGATCATCATTGGCACCTTTTTCAACTTCTTCGTGTTCCGGTACCGTAAAAAGTGGTGGCAGAGGTACAACTACATCCTCTCAGCCGCGCTCGATGCAGGCGTCGCTTTCATGGCGGTGCTGCTGTACTTCACACTGACCATGGAGAACCGATCAGTCAACTGGTGGGGCACGGCTGGTGAGCACTGTCCTCTGGCTCAATGCCCCACCGCTAAAGGGATAGACTTGAGTCTAGATCCAGCTGAAACTAGGCTGTGCCCTGTGTTCTAAGCTAAATGTGTTTCATGCCTCAAGATACAGCTGCAAGATTAGTCATGATCCATTCCATTTGTATTAGTGTCATATTATATTGTACTCTCCACGAAAAGAGAGAGAGGGAGAGCAAAGCTCCTCCTATGTGTAAAGGTTATAGTCAGCCGAGCAAATGCAAAAACTATCAGCAGCAGTGGTGTGATATATCAGACATTTGGGTAACACAATGTGTGCTACTTCCTGAATACTACAGCTATGACACTTGTTGCAACAATACCTCTGTGAACAACACATGTCAAATTTAACTGAAGCTAAAGGCGTAGACTTGAGTCTAGATCCAGCTGAATCTAGGGTGTGCCCTCTGTTCTAAGCTAAATCAGTCCAAAGCCTGAAGATGCAGCTGTAAGATTAGTCATGATACATTACTTTTGTGCTAGTGTCATATTATCATAGATTTGTATTGTACTCTCCACCAAAAAGAGAGAGGGGAGATCACAGCTCCTCCTATGTGTAAGGGTTATAGTCAGCCGAGCAAAGGCAATAACTACCAGCAGCAGTGGTGTGATATATCAGTCATTCGGGTAACACAGATGTGTGCTAGTTCCTGAATGCTACAACTATGACACTGTTGCAAAAAATACCTCTGTGAACAGCACATGCCAAATTTTATTGAAGCTTAAAGGGTAGACTTGAGAGGGGCTAATTTTTTTAAATAATACACGAAAGATTTTTAATTCCGGAAATAATACGCAGTTTTTATTTTTTTCAAAAATATTACCCAGTCGGCCCCGTCGAAACCGACAGGCCCTAATCGGCTTCGTCGAGACCGAGAGGCCCCACTCGTCCACGTGTAAGCCCCCAAGTATGCCTGGGTTATTACCACTGGCGTGTATGGATGAGTACACGCCACTAGTAGAGAATACCAGTGGCGTGTATTTATAGGTGCACGCCACTAGTCGGCTTCGTCGAGACCGATTAGGGCTGTCGGCTTCGCCGCGACCGAGTAGGCCCTGTCGGCTCTGACGGGGCCGACTGGGTAATATTTTTGAAAAAAATAAAAACTGCGTATTATTTCCGGAATTAAATAATTTTTGTGTATTATTTAAAAAAAATTAGCCACAGCTCCTCCTATGTGTACAGGTTATAGTCAGCCGACCGAAGACAAAAACTATCAGTACCAGTGGTGTGATATATGATATATCAGTCATTTGGGTAACACAAATGTGTGCCAGTTCCTGAATGCTACAACTATGACAGTTGTTGCAACAATACCTCTGTAAACAGCACATGGCAAACTTAATTGAAGAACAATATCACAAATTGTTCATCATCAACATCCAATGATAAGTGGTTTCTTTTGGGTCTGCAATATATATTTATTTATGTTTTGCAGTGTATACATAGAGAAACAACTAGGCGAGAAATGGCACCAAATTTATGCCGTCAAACTAGCCATTCAACAACAATCTTACAATCGATTCGAGCATACCCGGTGAGGTTAGGGCTACTCTCTACGGGAGGCGGCCGCGGTTGAGGATGCCGATGGTGTGGCGCGCGGCGTCGAGGAGGTCCCGGATGTTGTGCAGCGACCTCTCCTCGGCGCCGAAGATGAAGATGGCGCGGCACTCCGCCTTCTTAGCCAGCCGCGCCGCGTGCCCCAGCGGCAGCGCCGGCGAGTTGAGCGCCCGCAGGATCTGCCGGTACATCGACAGCACTACCGGCCGGTTCCGCGCCAGGTCCTCCGCCGTCGCCCAGATCAGCCCCGCTCCGGCCTTCGACATCCTCCACCACCGCGCCTCGCCTTGCCTCGCCGGAAACACCGCCGTATTGGACTGGAACGAGACACGCTCGCTGTCGTCGCGCTTGGATGCTGGAGGCGGAAGGGGACAACAGAACAGAGGCTACTCCTACCCGCATATCAATGGGCTTCGCGGGGGAGAAGGCTCTGAGCTTTCGGGTCCAAGAGATGGTCGACTGGGCTTCGACGGGAGAGTCGCCGGGCTGAGAAGCCGAGATAGGCCCAGAGAAGGCGGCCTCCTGGCACCGCACGTGGACGGCGCCACCGTCCAAGTTTCCGCATCACCACACCCTTCTCCGACGAAACCGGCGGCAAAATGCGCGCAACGGATCCCTTCCCGTGGCCTTTTCTCTTCCCCGTCCACAGGACCCCAATTCGAGTTCGTCGTATTCGGAGTCCCGAGCCGTCTGGATCGTATCCGTGGAGGTGAGAACCAGTCGCTCTTCCTCCCACTTTAATTCATTATTACCTTCATCGACTATGGAGTAATGTGAGCATTGGAGATCGGACATGTTCTTTCTCTGCTGTCATCCAGGAGATCGTATTTTATTTGGTGGCATGATCACGCTCGTGTTTTGTTGTCTGCTGAGCTGTTCTCGCCACGTGTAGAAATCGTAATGAAATCTGAATGATGGAAATCCCCTTTTGCGGAGGATCCATGACTAAAATCCAGATCCACATGCTCGTTTGTTTTTCCTATCTAGGCATTTCAGATCTTCTATCAAGTGCATGTATTTATGTCTATTTGCATGATGCACTATGGCCTTAACTGCCAATTATGTTCTATTCATTAATCCTTTTTTTCTTGTCTGGTAAATTCCGAAGATGAAGAATTCTTCCGGTTAATTTCTTGAATTTTGTTCTGTTTCAAGGCATTGGCGGCTCTGATGACGCTCTTTATTTTTGAAAATTACTCGTCGGAATCATTGTTTACGTGAATCAGGTTCATTTGCATAGGTGATCTAATCATTGAAGTATTCTACTTACTAATCAGGCAAGATAACAGTAATGTTTTGGAGAACTCTTCCATGTGCTAGTGGTAGCCGTGCAAAACGCATAAGGGCCAGGTCCCGGGTTCAAGTTCTCACCTCTACCTTAATGACAAGCCGGGGTGGCGTTTCCCCCCTCGGTCTTGTTGTTGTTATGTTTTGACATACCTCAGACTTCGAGTAATGTACTACAAAGAAACCATCCGAACCCTCTGCGTGAAATGGATCTAATTCTGGAGGCATAAGTTGCCTATTGCATAGTCTTCTAAGTTTTAACCTCATTTATGTTCTCCCCTCCTTCCCCGGCTACTTGTAAACATATGCAGCCATACATATTTGAGATTTCCACCTTGTATTGGAAACTCATGCAGTTTGTAGACTTTCAAGCATCATGTAACGTCGCGTGCTTCCATTTTTCTCTGATATATGACTGTTTACTGCATATTAGCATATGCTCACATGACCAACCAAGTACTGTATCATACTTACCAGTTCTGTTTGTCCAGATGGTCCTAAAGATGCATTTTAATTGACTGGGGTGCTTGTTTCTTGTAGTGTTTATGAAATTGGATGAAATCTTGACTGTTAAAAAAATAAACTTATCTATGTGATGACAGAAACATGGCTGTTATGCTGATTATAGATTAATAATTCCATTCTCTTCATTCCATTTTTCAAGGCAAGCATGGCTAGCACAATAAAGGTCCACAATGTCTCACTTCAAGCTTCAGAACAAGACATCAAGGAGTTCTTTTCCTTTTCTGGTGATATCGTACATGTCGAAATGCAAAGGTTAGTGCCACATGATCTCCATGATGATTGATACAGCTGTTATCTTTTAGATTTTTATATAACATGCGTTATGTTAACTTGGCAATGGTTTACAGTGCTGACGAGCGGTCTCAGTTTGCCTACATCAGCTTCAAAAGTGACCAAGAAGCAGAGAGGGCTATGCTTCTGACAGTATGAGTTCTTACCTGTTAGCATAATCTTTTTTTAATAACTGAACACTTATAACATAATCAAGTTTGCTGGGTTGTAATATTCATACATCTAAGTCTTCCTGGGGTTCACTTACTATTTTGAAGTTGGAAAAAAAGGAATGGGTCCAAATCTGCTCTTGATGCTTCTGTTTAGTACTTTGGATCTTCAACTCGATCGAAGATCCAGCTAGCATATGTTTTGTGCCAGGAAACTGTGTCATTTTTGTGTGTACATTGTTACCATACTGCTTCGATTTCCCTTCTTGCGAGTTTCTTTTTTCTTTTGGTGCAGGGTGCGACTATAGTGGACATGGCTGTCATCATCACCCCAGCCACTAATTACCAGCTGCCAGCAGCTGTTTTAGCTGATTTAGAGGTAGGATCGTGCTAATTTACATCTATGGTTTCAAAATTGTTTCTGTAATCTCAGAACTCCTGACACTGTTTGTAATTTTAGTCTAAAACTCCTAGGGCCATAGAATCTGCTCTTCAAAAGGCAGAGGATGTTGTTGGTTCCATGT
Organism: Poa pratensis; assembly: GCA_947311845.1. Classification (NCBI taxonomy): domain Eukaryota; kingdom Viridiplantae; phylum Streptophyta; class Magnoliopsida; order Poales; family Poaceae; genus Poa; species Poa pratensis. Next base: position 8,476,228 of record CAMZMU010000123.1, read on the forward strand.
TGGCCAAAGGATTTATTCTTGGCAAGGACGCTGTTGAAAAGGCAAAGACTTTCGATGAAACGCATCAGCTCACATCAACCGCAACTGCTAAAGTATCTTCCATTGACAAGAGCCTGGGCCTAAGCGAGAAGATCACCACCGGCACCATAGTGGTAAATGAGAAAATGAAGGAAATGGATGAGAAATACCAGGTTGCAGAGAAGACCAAGTCAGCACTGGTAGCTGCAGAACAGACCGTCTCTACTGCTGGTTCTGCGATCATGAGTAACAGATATATCCTTACCGGGACAGCATGGGTAACTGATGCCTACAACAAGGTTGCAACAACTGCCACTGAAACCTACAATAAGGAAAAGATGATGGCTGATCAGGAAGACACGAAGCAGGATGGTAATCAGGAGGGTAATCCAGCCAAGGCCCGCGCTCTAGAAGATACCGAAACAGGACAAATGGATGATCAGGAGGTTGAATGTCCAAAGACCAACATGCCAGAAGATGCTGCAATGGGTAAAGGGGAACTGAAAGATCAACATGGTGAAACCGAAAAGGCCCAAACGCAAGAAAACACTGAAATGTGTGGCGAGGAGCATAAGCACCAGGAGGCTGAATTACCGAAGGCCAATACACCGAGAGTCTTCTCATGGCTGAGCAAACTGAGCAGGAACACAAGCACCCAGACACTGAATTTGCAAACACCCATAATGCAGACAGCCCTGTAACTATCCCTGTCTGCATGGCCACCGACGATGGCAACTCCAGCAATTCTCCCAAGAAGCCCGAGGCTGCCCAGGGATTCATCTGATGATTTGCTTTACAGTGTGATTGGATAATGTTATGTGGGATTCTGATGCTAGTTTGATTCATAATGTTGAATTTGCCATCCTGCACCTTTTTAAGGGTTATTTTGGAGACACACAAGGGATGATAAAGTTGTCACCGTTGTCTGAGTCTCCGGTAGTATTTTCATGCAGCTACAACTGAATTTTCTTGTCTTCCAAGTTTTTATGTACTCTTGTTTATGTCTGGAAGGAAAGTGCTGCCAGTTGTATTATCTGTACAAATTAATCATGTCTATTTGTTTCATAGATTCCAGAAGTGTAATGTATTTGCATAGTTTTTCTAGACTTGTGCTACAATGGCATTCTGCGTCCATATTCTGTTTCGCTGAAACAATGTGAATATGGAACATCCAGATTATGCACGGTGCTGCTAGATGAAGCGTGGATAATGCAATCTCTGTTGGGCCATCAGACAGGACTTCAGATATGTAACTAGGGCATGCCTGATGTTGGATCTATTACAACAATGGTCCCATGAAATGAGCAACACACTGTATTAGCTAATAATTCTATGATTTCTATCTCCTTTAAGAAGCAACTCCAACGATCAAGAATACTGGTAAGTGGTACCAAATCAGGCAAGGCAATCATACAATTCCAGATTTCATTACTGGCTTACTCCCGCACAAGTACAAATACGATATAGGCAGCTGCATATTTGAGCGAAACTTAAAGAAATTATATTGTCGGTTACAAAGGAAGAACAAAACTTGAGGTGATAATATGAGAGAAGTCTATAGCATCTTCAACCTCCGGTTGCCAGCCGCCTTCCCTCCACCGCCGCCGAGGCCACCGCCAAAGCCTGACATATCTGAAAGTCAAAGGGGGCAAAAATCATCAGAAGGGAATCATTCAACATCTAGTATCCAGATCTGCGCAGAGGCGTGCTACGGGCGGGTGCTTACCGGAGGCGGAAGGGATGTGGGAGCAGAGGAAGAGGAGGAGGAAGCAGAGGAAGGTGAGCAGCGGGATGAGGTGGATGGACCGCTCCGCCCGGCCGCCGGGCGCCTTGTCGGTCTTGGCCTCCGCGGACTCCTCGGACACCCAGAGCGGGATCGCCTCCGTGGCGTCGCTGCCGTCGCCGACGTCGTCGTGCTGCTGCTGCTGCTGCTTCGGCAGCGGCGAGAGGTTGTGCTGCCGGTGCATTTCGGTGATGAGAGAGGTCGTGTGATGCTCTCACGTTTGGTTTGGGGCTCGGAAGCTTTCGCTGGACAGTTGACGGTGGGAGAAAGGAAGCAGCGGGTGGGGTGCTTGGTTTGGTTTGGTCTAGTTTGGTTTAGTTTGAACCTAAAGCAAAGATAAAAGATCGAACAAATATCTGCAGGTGCCTAACTCGGAGTCGGAGGGCAGAGCTGGTGGAAAATATTGCTGTAGGCGCTGGGTCAACTTCTCGGTTCCCGTCGGTGTTTCTGAAAGCACGCAGCTGTTCACACTCCCCACAACCTCCCGCCACGAGATGAGATGCGGTAGCATTTTATAAAGTCGCATCCTGTGTGTGTAGACGAATCGTTTGGTTTATTCAAGACCCATGTGGAGTTATGTTTCTGAGACTTGTAAAGTTTTAGGACCTCTTTGGATTGGAGGGTTAAAAAATACAGCAATAGGAAAAAAAACATAGGAATCTCATAAGTTTGAATGTGTAAAACCGAGATTTGTAAAATGAAGAAAATAGAGAAATAATCGTTTGGATGAAACACCGAAAAAGTGTCTCGGTCCTACGCACTTGAGTCTAAAAAGAATGTTCGAGTGGATTTTCAAATTCCCATAGAATTGATGAATCTAATCCATAAGAATTTGGGTGGCATCATTCTCTTAATCCAAAGTTCATCCATAGGAAAAATTCTTAACGATTGAAATCCTTCAAAAATCTTATTAAATTGCTACATCCAAAGAGAACCTTATTTAGAAAGGAACCATTTCGCAAAAAAAGAGAAAGGAAACAACCTTATCACTAGCTAGATGTGCTCCCCCGACCCTCCGTCGGCCTTGCTGGCCGGAGCGGGGATGAGAGAGGTTGTCGATTCTCCTTTGTTTACAGTAGGTTAGGTTGTAATCCAGGCCTAGTTGCCGAGTTGGCGAAATAGCGGTATGTCGTTTCCTTGTCGCATGTCTTCGCCGCCGTCGAGTTGTGCCGTGAGTCGGGAAACTTTCTCTCGCATGGTGGAGGATGTAGAGGGAGGGTCGATCGGGAGGAGATGTGTTCAATAAGCTCGATGAGTGCTACCTTGGGGAGTTCCGGAGTTTCTTATGGGAGGATAGGGACCAGAAGTTTGCTTCGGTGCTCCTCGATCTGGTCCTTCGACGGAAGTTGGAGCGCATGCGTCACTGTATGCTCCGGAGACTAATGTCTACTTGCAGAGCTCCTCAATGACGGCAGCTTGGTGTTGCGTTATCCATGGCATGGGGGCCTCTCCGCACTTGGTTGCGTTCTGCCTGAGATTTTTCTTTCTCCGGTGCGGATGACTTTGTCGACTTTGGTGTGGGGCACCTCGCTGGCGTTGCCCCAATTGGCTTGTTCAGCAGGGTGCCCGGACCTCGAGTCTCGTGGTTGCGGTTAAGACCAAAGTCTTGATTGCCTTTTGTGTTTAGGGTCTTGTCTGTAGAATTGGAGGTCTTTGTTGCCATTCCCCATACTTCTTGGGACTCCTTGTAAACATGTACCTGCCGTTTGACGAAATTCAGTTTCTAGGCTTTTCGAGACCTTTCCCGTTAAAAAGAAAAATTATTGTTACATATAAAAAGTTGTGTTGCTAGATGGCATCTAAAAATAGAAAATTGCATAGTCACCCAAGAAAGAAGCAATAGGATGACAACTTCGCCGTCTATAATTGATTCTCAGACTTAAAAATATTTTTGTAGCTCTAACTTCCCGATTCACATTTTTTCCCGATGTTCGTATCGATGAGCTATTAAAAAAACTATATCTAGCTCGATTATGTTTTGACAAAAAAACTTTTGTTACTAGGGTAAGTAACATATAAGCTATCAAACTATTTTTTATCAAGATAAATAAAGTAAAAATATATGAATTCCGAAAAGTTAATAAAAATAAAATAAGGGAGCCAGTCCACTAAGAAGGGCGAGCGCCACATCTAGCACAATACAAGTTGCTATTCTTCGCTTTAGGCGGCACCCTACCGCATGAAGGGTTCCTAAACGGGCCGCATTTGTAGGGGTGTGCAAAAATGACACCGGTGGAAACCGGGCAAAACCGTCTAGTGGAGCTAGTTCATTTCCTTTCGCAATCCTAATCCACACTTCCAGTTTAGTAGAAACAAATGGACTACGCACCGTGGAACCTGATTTGCCCACCCCTACGCATTTGACACCTCACATTAACACGTAGTTTAAATGTAAATCTTGAGAATTGTATTCATTATTTATAAAATAAATTTATTTCTAAGGAAAAAGGCGTGTGTCATACAAAAATGTTCACATAGGGCGAAAAAATCTTCAAATATATCTAAATAAATTTTAATTTTTTAATAAGTTTTTTCAATATAGATAAAATATGTTTGTACGAAATTTAATAATATTATATCTATAAAAAAGTTTACCTATTACAACCAGTGAAAAGGAACATAAAAGGTAGAGAAAATAAGTTAATTTTGAAATTTAAAATTTAAATGCAATCTAAAACGAAAGAAGATAAAAGGGACAGTACAACATAGAAAATAAACATAAAAGAACAAAAAATGAATAATAAACGGCAAAACAGAAAAAAAGGAAGGTAGCACCTGCGCCATGCTGGGCCAGTTGAAAGGAAGAGTGCGGACATGCGCATCGCTGGCCTATTTACCGCAGTGGGCGGCAAGGATTTGCTCTCTCAGCTTAACTGACGCCCATTATTTTACCGAGAAGGCCCAACAATACCTTTCCACTCGACCAAAGGAATAGACGAACGCGCGGCTCGACAAAGTGACCGAGCATTCCCTCCTAGAATCTGACAGCAAAATCTACAAAAAAAAAAAAAGAATCTGACAGCAAAACGGCACACCCCAATCCTGTGCCCGTCGCCCCGTCGGCGATTTTGCAATGGCGAGCACATCGCCTGCGCGCGTCAGCCACCGCTCTTCAACCCGTCACCACGGCAGATCAACGGTGGGACGCTGACGGTAGCTCGGTTCCCAGGTAGTTCAGACGATGTCGTTTGGAAACTTTTTTTCCCGCGGTTCAGTGTAATCACATTGGTAATTCCTTCACAAGTTACGTGCAGTGCCAAGTTGTCCCAGGTACTGCTAAGTTCCGGCGAGTCAGTAACGCCCGGCATGACGGCAGATGACTGCCAAAGTGTTGTGTCCAGCGGTAACTGTGGTATTCTCTAGTCAAAATACGGCCTGAGTAGCAAGTTCAAAACTCACACACATCGTTTAGGCTTGTTTGGGGGCAGCCTTGGGGCTGGCGGGGATGTCGGAGCGGCGGCTCCGGATGCTTCGCCTTCGTTGTGAGGCGTCGAGGTCACCTCCGCTATGTTGCGTCGAGATCTTTGGTGTCGGCTTTGGTCGTTTGGGCGTCTTGGTCGTCGACTCGTGTTGGGCGCGGCTTTGGGGCCGGCGTGGATGTCGGAGCGGCGGCTTCGGACTCTCACCTCCGCCGTGTTGCGTTGCGTGGTCTTGGTGTCGGCCTTGGTTGCTTGGGCAACTTGGTCGTCGACCCGTGTGGGGCGCGGCCTCAGGGCCGGCGTGGATCGAGTTGTAACTTTTTCTTTTTAGGACTTGTCCTTTATGTTTGCTTCTACTATATCAATATAAAAGGTAAAACTTTTGCCTTGTTTCTAAAAAAACACAACAAACAAAGCGTCCATTGACACCACCACTCAAAGTTTCCTCCTTTCACTCTGAACAAAGCTTCTGAAAGAGAAACAAGGTTAATGCTTGCGACAGCAACCGCCTATGAGATTATGTCCGCCATCATGTAGTATATCTCCCCTATGTTTGGGGGTTCTGGGCTCCGTTTCATCAGTACCTACGCTTGGCTTACAGCAGCAACAAGTCATCCGTCAAACACACACTGATGTACGACCAGGACACTAATCATACTGATATGTCGGTTTCCAATAAAAATGACAGTCTTTTTGGACTTTATCAAGGTCAAATCACTCTTACATAATTCGACCGATCGATACTAACTGCTAGTGCCTAGGTGGTTGAAAAGAGAAGGGCACATGGCCTATTGTTCGTACGCTACACGAGCTACATCATCTTGCCAACGATTTTTCGTTTCAACAAGGTTCATGACTTCCTTTTGGGGGATGGCAGCTAAATTGGTCCTATACTAGTTTAGTATTTTTGTTTGTAGAAAAATAGTTTGTATTTCCTCTATCCACAAATGTAAGTCATGTATAAGAGAGGTTCGACTAGTGATGAAACCTGTAGATTTTGCCATTGCAAAGAAACAATTGATCCTGTTTTTGGAATGCGCTCTAGCTAGATATGTTTGGGATGTAGTGCTTGCGCAATAGATATCCAGAGGTTGCCCACAAAAATGGAGGGGCTCTGTGATTGGGTAATGAGTTTTAAGGGTACTAGATCGCCTTCTTTGACAGCTACTCGGTTTTTGCTGTTCTTTGGACGTTGTGAACAACTAGAAACGAAGCTTGCTTTAGAACTGTATCTATCTGATCATGTTAGTGTTATCTCCCCGCGCTGGCATACTCTCCATTCTTGATCTGGTTTGCATAGGATAAAATATTGAGACGCGCAATAATTCGGAGCCACATTGTTTGTGGTGGCGAATGAGATCTTTCACCATAGTAAGGGACGGGCTCATGCAACTAAGAGGCAGGATGCTAAGTTGTAGGAAAGGGGTTTGTTCTTTGGACGTTGTGGATAACTAGAAATGAAGCTTGTTTTAGAAATGTATATCTACTTGATCATGTTAGTGGTATCTCCCGGAGCTCGCATACTCTTCATTCTTGGTCTTGTTTGCATAGGATAAAACATTGAGACAGACAACAATTCGGTGTGCGTCGCTTTGATGAAGATGTCGGGGCGTTGTTCCCCTTTTCGGAAAAAAAAAAGCAATTTGGAGCCAAGTTGTTTTTGGTGGTAGCAAATGAGGTCTTTCACCGTAGTAAGGGATGGGCTCATATAACTAAGAGGCGGGATGTTTCTCTAATTTTGTTGGTCGTTTGATTTTTTTTGCATCCTAGACGGGAGGTTTTGCCACAGGATGTGCTACTAATAACCGGCTTAGCCGCATGTGGTGGCTTCTCTTAATGGAAGCTGGGGGGTATGCCCTTAATTAGGAAAAAAAATCAAAGGAGAACAAATATGACAACCTTTTTGCACTATGGTACCTATGTCTATTTTCTGTTTTCTTTTGACGAAACCTATGTCTATTTTCTAGCCTCCCAATTATTAATCAAGTTAAAATTTGCTCCTTAATTTACTCAAATAGCAAATACGGTTGACTCTTAACTTTCATACCATAGCGTAGAGAAAATTAAAAAGGAGGCTATTTTAATTATATATCTTTTGAGAAGTGGTGGAGAGACCCCGAGAGCAAGTTCTTCTTTTCAAATAATAAGAATCCAATTTCACACCCCGAGGACTGAAACCTAGGTGGCTAGATTGTACATCCATTCCCCTAGCCAACTTGTAACTTTGTTAGAACTCCTTTTACTTGAAATTACATATAACTTATTTTCCTTACCGTTTGGTTAAAAATCCCAAATTTTGCCTTGTGGTTTATAACCTTACGATCTTTTTCATAATTTATTTTTTCAAAAACAGTTGATGATTGGACCGCAAAACGCGGACGTGTGAAAATGCCACCACTGTATAAGGTTTTTGGTGTTGAGTTGAGGGTCGAAAACGTGTTCGTTTAGTTTAGGACTAGAAATAAACTGAGGCAACACTAGAGGGAACCAATAGATTCAGGACATCCAGCTCTATTTGTGGATCTTCTGATCTAAAGGCAACGAAATCGGTATCAACTCAAATGTCAACATTTCGCTTTGAGTGCTAGATTAACTGCGCGACAAGTTGAAAATCTGGCCATGCCAACGGACTCTCATAGCAGAGCAAATTGTATACACTTTGTCAAATGGAGAAACGGGTAGATGGCTTGCAGGACAAGCTGAAATGCAAACGACTGAATATCGATCTGAGAGAAGACGATGCCAATTTATTCAGGATGCTCATGTCCAAATTGAATCTTTCAAAGATATATTCACACGTGGGTACGGTTTTTTCTCTGGGAGAAAGACGGGTTCAGTGTGACGTTCGTTTTCAGCGAAGCTAATTCTTGGCACTCTACCCTTGTCCTAGTCAGAGTTAAAGGAGTAAACAAAGGAGAACCTCAAGAAAAAGTTCAGTTCCAGATGGCCCCAAATCATAGTTGAAAATTGAGACTATGGTTCGGCAGCTCGGCTACCAGTGGAATCTTCAGATGCACCGAACCGAGCGAGATGCAGGTCCTCCGTCCTCGCGTTGGAGATTGGACTAATTAACTCTGCTGAAAAGAAACCCCATCTCTGACTGTTAGACTTAGAGGAGTTAGTAGCCTACATCTTCCTCGGTGACTTGCGACTTTTCGAGTTTAACCAAGAGCTAGCAAGCCTAATGACTATGTATATCCATGGATTTTCTGACCAGAAGAAAACAAAAACGTCTGTAAGATTTTTTTTTAGAAAAGGGTAGTCCCGGCCTCTGCATCGTGATGATGCACACAGCCTTTTATATTAATAATAAACGTTTAGAGTGTAAGCAAAAATAAAATAAAATTACAACTCAAATCACAGCCAGATTGGCGACATGAACCAACCAAAGAAACACCGACAAGAAGATGCTTCTAAACATGATGAAAACGTCTGTAAGATGACGATGATCACAATGACAGGCAGGGAATTCGTGACAGGCAAGGTACTACCACAATATATAAACACATGATACAATTTCTTGCCCCTGCAGAAAAAGAAGATACAGATTCTTGCAGAAGATGAAGGGAAAAACTTCGTACTGATGCGTGAAACTGACTGCCGATTCAAGTAGCAGGAGTCGGTCTCCCGAGAGCCCGACGGAACGAGCTTGCTAGTATTCCTTGCAACCGAAATACTCAATGTAACAGCAGCTGCTGTTCCTCAAATAATATCAACTGTGTGGCCGACATCGATCGCCAAAATCCCCATGATCGTACAATGAAATCTGCCATTTTTGAAAGAGGAAAATGAATAAGAGCGTGTTATGTAGTTTGACGGCCGGGCAAGTAAAGGTATATGAATGATCATTTTCTTGTCAGTTAGACACAGCATGAAAAGCAATGCTCTAACTAAAGGGGCCCTTTTGTGCACCGACTAGCTAACTAGTGCTGTGCCAAAAGCTTGTTAATTAAACAACAGATGTTGCAGATCCTCCGTCCCATGCGCTGGGATTTCATTGCAATTATCTGTCCGTCCTCGTTGTGCACAATCACTGAGTCGCTGTTTTTTTTTTCTCGTAGGCTTATACTAATAAATGTAAGCTATGGGATGAAATATATACCTCGTACGTAGTTCTACCTTGTTGCTGACGGTCTATTTCTCTGCTGTAACGTGCTATACTGCAGAAGCTTTGGCATTCATGCGGCACTGTCGTCAGCGACCAGTCCCGTTCGTCCTTATATTGATCGCCAGTTCGCCACCGGAGTCTCTTCAGTGACTCAGTGATCGTGAAAGTGGCGACGATGTTAGCTGGAACATCACTTGGATATAGTAGGTACGTAGGGGTGATCAGAAACATAACTTTGCCAGGGTTCTTTGCCAGGGTTCTTTACTTAAAGCCAGTGTTCTGATTGGTCTCCCTGAACTGTGCAACAGTGCAAAATCCTGAACATAAATGTACACTTATCTTATAGCGGAAAGCCTAGCAATTTGACACATGGCTAATTCCGACGGGGTCCGGTCTACATGCATGGAAGATGTCACATGAGTATGTTAGGTGCGAGGAAGGTGAAATGGCAACGAAGAGCCGAGAGTACTGGTCACCACTCACTCACTCGCCCTAACTCCAAGACTTGCAGAGCTTGTGCCACACTTGGAAACAGCAGCCTTTACCTGAGATAGGGATGGCCGGTGTTGAAAGCCCCACCGAATCAGCAGTCACCGTTTCGTCGGAAGAGTGCGAATTAGTCCATGTATACTGCTGTATATAGGTGCAATCTGCAGTTGAGAAATGTGTCACACGTTTCACAGCTGCTACAACAGTTGTTATTCCATTTTGAAAGAAATATATATAGTATTAGAAAACTACATGTCTGTACCAATATATAAATAACACGAATTAGGATGGGATGTTTCCATCTGAAGCGTCCAAAATCTTTAAACTAATTTCATAATTTGCATCCGATTGCTGTGAACAAATATTATGCCCTCTCAATCAATTGTGTACTTATTCCCTACTAATAATCATACAAACTAAATGGTATGTTGAATCAGTAGCGGAGGTGCTTAAACCTAACGAAGCCCACGATGGATATGTTTCTGATTTTTAGTTCATATTGCTAGTGGGATATGTCAAAGTGGACCCCTGAAAATTGAGAACAGTGTGGCTTACCTTGTAATTACAATTTCTTGAGTCATAGATATGCCATACTACCAAAAGGTGTAATTGACAAAATTGAGGAAAATGACCCATTGCAACAACTTCCAAAGATTTCCTCCTCAAAAGTCCACTAGAAAATCTCCAATCTCAATTTCTCTTCTTTCTCAGAATCGCTGAACATTTTGTCTCAAAACTTCCGAATCAGCGAGATTGAGAGACACGCAAGAAAATCAATTATTCATGTTTTATTTTTTGGCAGGTAGTATCGAGCTAGTACACATCGCAACCAAAGAGTTAGTTGTTTTCCTCATTTAGGAAGTCATCTATATAGGTGTGGCACTTCCGAGTGAAATTGGATCGGAACCTCCGAGTAGGGACTTAGCAGGTTTTCATTCAACTCTTTTCGGAGGTTGTTTTGTTTGGTCCGGAACCTCCGAGTTGTACCTCATCCGGAACTACTGAGCACATAACCTTTCCAGCGAAAAAACTAGTTGTTAATTCGACTGAAAACTTTGAGTGCACCTTCCCAGTTCCTCAGGGTGATGCATGTTTCTATATATCTTCTAGTCAACCCGGTACAACCGACGTTAGGTCGATATCTCCGGGAATTCAAGTTTCCTGCCCGACTATTAAAATTGGAAGTAGTCTGTTACTACTGAGTTTCACCATTCGGAAGTTCCGGACACGTTACCTTGTCCTTTAACGGTCGGATTTTCACCTTTACCCGTAAATACCCCTTCATATCCTGTGGCAAAGAGAATAAGTTGAGAAGAGAGGACCCCTGAAAGGACATTTACCTTCCTAAGTGGTTTTGGTGTTAATGAAACATGATTAACGAAGTATCCATGTGCTTGAGCTTTTTAGGCACATCCGGAGAAAGCATAAAATGGTTGGATACCCTCAAGGTAAAAAGACAAAAGAGACGATGTCCCGATTATTTTCGGTTATTTGAGTTGTTAAGTACTCCCTCCATTCCGAAATAGTCTACATCCTAGCAAAATTCTAACAAATTAGCCAAGCATTTATTAGTGCTACTTTGCCAAACACCAAGCATGCAGTGCAGTAATTGATCACAGGAAACAAAGCATTATTCCAATTACCCATAGCTTAATTAATTAATGTTAGCCATGTAATTCACAAAACAAAGCATGTAGTTGGGCACGAGAACAAAGATGGGTGGAGATTGAGATGAGGTCGCCATGCGCATGCGTGATTGCTTAGCCTTTCTCTCTCTAGTCTTAATTAGGTATGTGGGACCCAGCCAAGATGTAGTGTATTTTGGAACTTAATATGGAGTCAGAATGTAGACTATTTTGGAATGGAGGGAGTATCCAACTATCAAGAGAGGGTCCTCCTCGGAAGGTATCAAATCACGTACACAAAACATTACTTGCACCCAATAGGCCTTCCCTTGGAGTGAGAAAACCTACCGTTAATCTTGTTGTTAAAGTTTGGGATTTGCAAGCCTAGAACTTCCGGGGTCCGGAACTTTTGGGTGGACTTCTGGTGATGTCCCGAGGGTTGGCATTTCAGGGCTTGGCCGCCACTCAGAAATCTTTATGTACTCCTTGCTTAATACGAAACCAATAGCTCACGGGAGATAGGCGATCTCTCCTATCGGCAGTCCCCACTAAGAATATCTCCAAAGCTGAATAGTTCACTACTATGAAATTTAACTTTTAGACTAGAAAGCTCCTCAAAAGCACATTTCTCCAGTTTGTCATCAACTATTTTACCATCTGCATTCGCTCGCTCTCGATAAGAATTGCAAGCATACCCACAACAATATTACATAACATAGGAGGCAGCTGATGGCCATGAAGCTCATCTTTGTCTGAAAGTAACAAATGTATTATCAATTACTTTGATAGCTACACTTGCTCTAGAGACAAAGCTATTGACCCACAAAGGTAGATAAACATCTGATAATACTCACGAAAACAAATAATTATCAGTCGAAAACTTAACGCGAGAATTACTACTAATATCCGTAGTGTTGGAAACTAGGACACAAACAATGAGGAGACTACAGCGAAACATTTATATATATTCAATACCACTTGTGTATTAATCAAGGATCTTTGCTCCTCGCTGAGAAAACATATGCATCAACATATATGTGTTGTGTACTGCATCAACAATATGATATAACCAGGACAATGACATAGAGTGAAGTGCAGGAAAACAAACATGAACCCATGGGCACCCGATTTTAACGTGGAAACCTTTGTGCTGGGCCCTGAGTCGCAATTCTTCACTTTGTCGTAAGAGGTAAAAGTCTTAGAGTAGTAATACTGGGAAATGTTGATTTCAGGAAAAGAACAACATTAGTACTGTACATAGATTTCGTTTCAAGCAAAGTGCTTACTGGTTTGTGTTGGTTAGGGTTGTGAATAGTTCAGCACTTCTCTTCGAATACCTTTTTCACTAAGCATCCATCAAATCAGAGTCACTGGTTTCACACGCTTAATTAACTTGCAACTAAACCAAAAGGACATACATCTACAAATCACATAGCCTAACCAATGGTATGGGAGCACATTAGATATCTTAAGTACTTTCCCAATCAAAACAAGGTAGCAGCAATGAGGTCACCACAGACCCAAGAAATCATGCCGTCACATTTGAGCCTACTTTTTCCAGTAAGCAAAATTATTAATTCAGCCACCTTCCTAGTTAACCAGGTTTCTTAAGACATTGACAACTTTGATTGGCGATGGATACTGCTAGCTACTTAGTGTAGGTTGAACCATTTGACGCACTAAATTCCAATCGTTCAACTGGTGGACTCAAAGTTCAGATTCATTTCATTGAGTCCTGAACAGACTAATCGATGGACGACGAGATCGATATAATTCTCTCCCACTAAGAGAAATAAAGAGCTGCAAATTTTCAAATTAAGCGATATGATTGAAAACAAAAGGGTGGACTCATATCTAAACAAATAAAGTTCGATTAGTCCCCCAGTTGCAAGAAAAGCAGTGCAATCATTTCTAATTTCCTCAACCACTCCAAAAAGTTCCCTCGAACTTTTGGGGTGCAAAAATCATCACCCTGATTTAGCAGTATTTTTTAAACCAGTATACGTGTAAGCTCACTCGGCGTATGTGCTGCCGGCAGGACAGGATGAGCGCACTTGCTGATTAACAACAGCGCAGCGAGACCCTGCAACGCATGATCGATAGATGTGAGAGAAACCCTGAGCCACGAATGTTGGTTTAGCCCCTGTCCACAAGTAACTTCTGACGAGCCGACGACGATCCGGCGAGCACGTACAACAGCTAGGCAGCCAAGCAGCTTGATCGATTCTCCGGCTAGCCTACTAGCTAATTCACGTACATCACCAAGTCGCCGGAAACACACGTAGATATACGATTTTGGTTTGCCTCAGCCCGTGAGCCTCATAGGTCTTTTTGGGTTTTACATTTATAGGAGCAGAAAACAGCCGCTCCTTGACTCGTACAAGGAAAACGAAATCGACTCGAAGTACGAAACCTAGACACCTACGATGGAAACAACCAACCCGATCTCTACTAGCTTGGATACGGACAGTTTGGTTATTCCAACATTCACCCCCTAATCCAAACTTGTCTACTTACGGACTCGCACCACGACAAGTCGAAATTGACAGGCCAGTTTTAACTTGGCGAATTTTACGGACCAATCTAAATATGACCTGGACTACCCACCACGCTATACCAGTGGATCATACCATCCACCTAGCGCGATACATGCCGACTACCTCGTGGACAACACCGTCCACTCCAGCCTCATGTAGAGCCATGGCCTCATTGAAGAGACTCACCTTCTCTGGTTTACCGCCCCCTCATACTTGAACTTGATCCTCTCGGCGAGACACATAGACGCACTGGACTAGACTGACCAACAAAAAAATAAAGACTCGACTCTTAACTCTTCTTTTTAATCACCACTTCATCAATACAGCAGCCTCGGGTCATCTTCAACATCGCCAACATCGCAAGCAGCTAGTTGAAGAATACCTTTCTCCTTCTGTTCCTTCCGCGGATTCGGACAATACCTTTTAATGTGTCCAAACTCTTGACACTTCCAGCATTGTACCGTGGATTTAGCATGACCTCGTCCACGCTCCTTTGCTATCCACTGTGATCTTGTCAAGAGAAGTTCTCCATCATCCATCCACTGTGATCTTGTCAAGAGAAGTTGTGTATCATCCTTTTCCTTGGCAGAGCCTCGTAGACGTTCCTCATGAGCCTTCAACCTTCCGGTAACCTCATCCATAGTCATTCTCTTGAGATCGCCAAATTGCTCTATGGCAGATGAAATCTCCAGAAACTTTGATGGGACGGCTCGAAGAAATTTTCTCACAGCGTTTGATTCCTCAAACTTTTCTCCAAGCAAACGGATCTCATTGGTGATGGTCTGCATCCTCAGAGCGAAGTCGTCAATTGAATCAGTGTCCTTCATCTAGAGCCTATCGAATTCGGACTTGAGGGTTTGCACCCTCACCTCCTTTATGCGATCGTCCCCAAGACGATTGGTCTTGATCGTCTCCCAAGCTTCTGCGGATGTCTCCTTCTCAGCGATCAACGAGAGCATATCTTCCGGAATACCTTGATAGATAGCCGACAATGCTTTTTGATCCATCGTCTCATCGACGGTCTTGACATCCCCCGGCTCCACCGCGTCCCAGATTTTTGCTCCGCGCATCAACGCCTTCATCTTGATCGCCCAAATCGAGTAGTTGCTCTTCGTCAGCATCGGGACCTGGCCAAACGTGATTCCTCCACTCGCAGCCATGTTCTTGGTCGTCGCTTCTCAACGCAATCACAGCGTCCACCTGACGACGTCGAACCCGGCGCTCTGATACCAAATGTTGGTTTTCGCCCATAGGATCGATCACATGAAACTAGATGAAGACTCACGCACGAAAAACTTTCACCAAGGGCACGTATCATGCCCGTTCTTTTTCTGTTTATTTCTTCCAAATCTCACGGTACAATCTGGATCCAAAACTCACGCACACCACCGTGTATATATACACGGCCGGCTGACTACTTGTCCTAGATCTACTCGAACACTAAACCTAGTCGGACACCAACTTCTAGTACCAAACGGCAAGGCACTTGCTGACTTACCGGCATACAAATCCTAACCAAACTAGTACTAGAAGCTGACTAGTACACGGACGCACCTAGCTAGCTGGAAACTAACTCATGTAGTACTACTACATGCAAGCTTACCAAATTAGAAAAACCTAATTAAACTAAACTCAAGATTAATGCTAACAACGAAGGGATCACCGGCCGGCCCCAGAAGCTGGAGGGAGTGACATTTTGCTTTCCTGGGACAGGGGTTTGGTAGGTAAACGCAATAGTCTGGGAGGTAGGAGGAGGTAGGGTCTGGGAGCTGCTGGGATTGTCATCACCAGTATCACAGTGCATGCGTCTTTTGCGTGCGCATATATACCTGTGCCGCTCCCCGATCCATGCTCTGCGTCGTCCCCAGCCAGTTCCTGGACTTGGAAGCTTTGGCAAATCAGATTAGAGTGGTCAGGGTGAGGAGATATGGGGCGAGGCAGGGCACCGTGCTGCGCTAAGGTGGGGCTGAACAGGGGCTCTTGGACGCCGCAGGAGGACATGCGACTCATCGCCTACATTCAGAAGCACGGGCACTCGAACTGGCGCGCCCTCCCCAGGCAAGCAGGCTTGCTCCGCTGCGGGAAGAGCTGCCGGCTACGGTGGATCAACTACCTGCGCCCGGACCTCAGGCGCGGCAATTTCACGGACGACGAGGAGGAGACCGTCATCAAGCTGCACGCCTTGCTCGGCAACAAGTAAGCTTAATTTGATCGATCTCTGTAAATCATCGTGCGTGCTTTAGTTGGTCCAGCAGAGTACGTACTGGTGTCCTGATTCGAATGTTCGATTTGTTCAGGTGGTCCAAGATCGCGGCGTGCCTGCCCGGGAGGACGGACAACGAGATCAAGAACGTCTGGAACACGCACCTCAAGAAGAAGGCGTCGCAGAGGGAGCAGAAGCCAGCCACTGGCGAAACAACGCCGAAGCGGGCGACGGTAACTCCGACGCGCCGGTCCCTTCCTTGTCTTCAGGGTACTCATCGACGACGATATCCAACGGCGACCACGATGCCGGCGAGCAGTGCGGCACGAGCACCGAGCCCCACATGACCGATGTGCCTTCCCCCCTCGAGCTCGAGCCAGATATTGACATCTTGGACATGTTGGCTGAAGCGCCCAAGGAGGTGGCGCCAATGCCAACGACTTCTTCGTGTTCGTCGTCCTCCCTGACGACGTGCGCCGGCGACGGTGGAGTGGAGGAGCTGCTCGAGCTGCCAGAGATCGACATGGACATGGACATGGACATTTGGAACATCATCGATGACGACTTCGCGCGCCAACAAGCCGATGCAACAGTACCATGTACGACCAATGCCAGTCAAGAAGAGGAGGGAAAAGAGTGGTGGTTGGAGGATTTGGAGAAGGAACTCGGCCTGTGGGGGGCCACGGAGGAATTCCAGCCCCTAGTGGCAGGCACGGATCCAGGATTTTAACTTTGGGTGTTCAAATTCTGACCAATACAAAACATATAGGTGAAACTCGTCCACTTCTCCCTGGAAACATGAAAAAAAAAGTACAGAGTACAAATGTTCCTATCTCAAAATGTTAAGAAATTGCAAAATGATCATATTATTTAGGAAACAATCATTCGATGTACCTATGTTCGATTGTGCTTGAAGCGACCCAGCCTAGCCACTTCCTAATGGGCTGATCGGGAGAGTAGAAAAGGGTGGGAGGGTGACTGCTGCCTACTTAGCTACTTAGACTGGTTTAAGGCATGTATCTATCCAACGAGAAGCTTATACAGGACATGCAGGAAATGAATAAGATATAGTAGAATATTTTTGCCAAAACATTTGGGTGTGCATCTGCACATCCATGAACCATGCTGGATCCGTCCATGCCTAGTGGGCCCACTCGACCAGATAGGCTATCCGGCCCCACCTTACGAGACGGAGGGGGCACCGGTATCCTCTTGCTTGCAGTCCAGATCGGATCATCAATCGTCCAATTCCGAATAGAAGTTTAATACCCACAGAGATCTGATCGGATGCACGACGGCACGAGATCAATTGATACAATTCGGAGAAGTTTCCAACGAAACGTTTGAGTTGTTTATCTGAATTCGGCGCTGGATGATTAGTTTCTCGTTCAAAAAAAAAAAGGAAAAAACGTTAGTAGCTTAGTTAAAATGCACATACAAATTGAAGGAATGAAGTTAGGTCAGTACAGGGCCAACTAGTGAAAACACAAGTACCTCTACATTGTAAACAGTTTAACAAAGTGTATTTCATAGGTATGCAACAGAGCTCTACTGATGAAGAGCCGGTGCGAAGTACTATATGAATGAATAAGCCTATGGCTCTACGTCCTTTGGTTAACTTTGTAGTTTTTTATATATTTCCTGTGATTATTTTGAAGTTTATTTGTACCATGGTTATATACAGCATGCCATCATCGTGACGTAAGCACTGGATCATTCAGTAACCTACCACTACTACCAGCATCATATTTGCCTTTTTGAAGAATCATGCACCACCGGGCTTTGATTATGCATTCTAAAGCAGTTTGCTTTTGCTAATGCGATGTAACCTTTTCTTCTCCTTTCCCTTTGTTTCTTTATATTCTTTCTTTATATTTGATTGCTTGTTGTTTCGGGTGAGTAAAATCACATGGAAGATAATGATAGAGAGAACATCACCTAGACAATGAAATGGGAGCATGGGAATAGTTGGGGTTCGTTATGAACTTTACAGGGACTCCTTTCCACAAACATCATATATGGCTTATTAATTATTGCTTATGCACATGTTGTGTGTGTTTTTTTGACATTTATTCCATTACTAGCAAAATGCCCGTGCGTTGCTACGGGAATTTGTCATCATTCAAGTCACAAATATGAACACAGAATTTCAATAGCAGTGAAGTAGGCAAATTTCACTTAACATTAAACTTAAATAACCATCTGTACAAGGCTCAACCTGTTCAAGCTAAATGCCCGCCTGCCTTGCTGGTGTGTGAAATATCCTGGTTTCGACAGCAAAATTTCCAGGATTTATTATTAATCAATTGGTGCAAGTCACTTGATTGGAGCCTCCATAAACAATTACTTAAATTCTCGTGACTTAAGGTTTCAAAATTCTATCCCAAGTTGAGTATTTAGAAAGTGATTTGTCCAATATTCAATCAGTTTCCTTGAACATAATTAAATTAAGAAAGAAAAAGTTGCAAACGCACCACAGCAGACAACATTTTCATGTCCCCTCAATATCTTTATAATCTGCATCTTCTTTTCAAAAAGGATTGGTGGCTTCTTAATGGCATAGCATGATGCACGTCAACACGGGGCTCGGTGATCCCTAGTGAAACCACCAATCTCTCTCAAACCTCGGCAGCCTGAGAGTTTCCTTATCTTGCCTGCCTCTATCAGCTGAAGGATCACCTTTGACAAGGATATACATCTCGGGTACCCTACCGTGAGGGTACCTGGTACACGTGATGACTAAAAGCCAAATAGCGAAGATACGACTCGAAGCCCAAGACGAGAGGCCCAACAAGATGGAGTACCTTCCAAGTTTAGATATAGACATAGTCGGTTTATACTTTCCTTATGTGTAAACTAGGTCAGTTACAAACTCCGA